>DF366921.1:0-11220 GCA_000787875.1 Solanum virginianum
ATAGCCAACACCACAATATACATAACCGAAACCTACCCAGATCCTGGAAGTCAACTATATATAGCTACTATAAATTTAAGCTAAAATATACATATCTACGTATATAACCAGAATGACCATCTACAAATACAATCCAAACTACATATACAAGGTCAGTGTCTAAATACGAAGACGACCATCAAAACAGAAGGAGACTGCAGAATATCCAGAGTTGTTGATGCTCACCAATGTCCCCTGAATTGCCTATGAACCCCTAACTCCCCGACTGCAGCTAGTACCTGGACCTGTACCATGGGAAGATGCAAAAATATAGGGGTGATTACTGGTAACAGGCACCCAGTAGGCATCATCGACCGATCAAGTGAAGTACTGTAGATATAAAAGGCTCAAATATAGGGAATAACAGTAAATAAAGCAAATCTAAACTCTGATCAAGGAGTAAGTATGTCTCGAGAATCACTAAACACCAACTGAACCAACCCAATTGGTGTGCAGTGATACTAACTGACAAAACACAAGTAGGCCCAAACCACAACTGTCACTAGACAGAGACGTAATGTTATACTCGGGTGTAAGGCCCTATTATCTATGCTTGTACGCCGATTGGGCCCTCATAAGCCCAAAAGATACACCCACGCACAATCTAGCTAATAGAATCACGACAGAACTCACAAAACTACAACGAAACCCAACTTCCAATATCACATGATCCAGGGGTCAACTATATGTGGGTGTAAGGCCCTAGTGTCTAAGCTTGGCACCCCCTGAGCCACCGTAAGTCCAAAGGTACACCCACACACAATCAGGATGTATATAGGTGTATGGATCAATATGAAATCAATCGGATCCTTGACCCATCCAAGAACCAGTATCAGACGGGGCCTCAAACCCCTACAATAACAAATGAGGCCTCGAACCCCCTTCCTGACCTAGCCTCCGGTCAAGGAGTCAGCCAGGGCCAGATGGTTTGACAATATATAACGGTGGGACATATCCCCCACAGGAGAAATAATCCCCCTAACACAATCAATAGGACCTCAAACCAAAGAATAATCAACTGGGCCTCGAACCTAAGAATAATTAACTGGTCCTCGAACCCAAGAATAATCAACTAGGCTTGGGACCTAAGAATGGTCAATTGGGCTTCGAACCCAGGAATAGTCAACTGATGCTCAGACCTTAGAATCAATATCCGTCACCCAGTATCTCAGTCGTGGTCACGGGAATTCGACCATGGGGCACGACCCTCGCGTCTCAGATACTCAAACATGACCACCGAAGCTCGAATAATGACGGGCAGTGTCATCTAGGTTCGAGGTATCAAAATAGTCCCTCACTAAACCAATCTATCTGAATTCGAAACTCTAAATTCATACAGTGCCCAGAGTGAACATAGGCAACAACACCCACAACATATATATACCATATCTATATGTCACCATTCTTTAGATAACACTAGTTAAACCCAGCCTCACATAAGGATAACAAATGCACAATGACTAACAGTTGTATATTGGAGTATATATCTCACAGAATAATGTAGGTCCATGCCCACCCAAAGCCAAATACACCATGTTCCATTCCATCACAAGTACTTTAAGTAAATAGGGTCTCAAATCCAAGAAAATTCAATCAGCAGGGCCTAGCATGAATATGTATCACTGGGGTCTCAGAACCAAAATATAACCAGCAGGTATATAAAAGTATCAAAAACAACCAAGTCCAGCAGAGTCACATCTATATCAAAAACAGTCCAATGCACCGTTGTATCATAGGTATCCCGAATAAATTAGCCCATCGAAACTATATCTATCCTAGAGTCGATCCACAATATGGTATATAATCAACAATAGCTTCACAACCAGTGTATATTAGTAACATCAGGCTACACATTCATACATATAGCAGTTAAGATAGAACATATACCTATCACACGGCATTATCCCACATCCAGCCTTTACTAGGCCTTTCGTAGTTCTACAATGCCAGAACTCAGCTACTATAATGGTCATAGCTAGTACAGTCCAGAATAATGACAAGTATCCCAAAATAACTATAGTTACCCCATATGCTTTGTTTAACGACTATCCAGAAAGACAAGTGTTAGTCTAGAGGTAAGAAAAGCATAGCCTACCTGAAAGGCAAATCCATGCACTCTGGAGTAGCCTATGCGAGTTTTACCCTATCTGATCACCTCCTAATATTGCTCAGTTGTTAAAATATGAATTACAACATAAACACAGTTATTTTGACTATAATATCTCAAGAAACGGGGGAAAATAGGTTAATTATGACTAAAACAGAGAAAGTGGGATCCACGCCTGAAATACCAAACCAACTCTTGTAAACTGATCCTTACGTCACCCTAAGTCTATAACAAAAAATTCATCTCAAAACGAGGCTCAGAATAATAAAAAACAACCCAAAAACAAATGACATTTCTTATTGAAAACTAACTTATAGGTACAGTTGTTTTTCGGCCAAATTCCTTAAAAATATAGTCAAATTAATAGAATACAAATATACCACGATGTAGGTCTCAAAAAGTAGTATAATTTAGACCAAAATTTCACTTAATTTCGATGAGAAATGACCGAGATATCATAGTTCAAATTTTCCCCAGTGAAATGCAAACAAACAGCAGCTATATTAATATTTCTGCACCAAACAGAGCTCTATCAATTAATTCTGACATCAACACAGCGTGCGCCTTGCAAAAACATATGGAATAGATCCAAATTTTACCAAAATCAGATTCAAAACGGATAAAATATCACATATCAAAGTTTTAAAAAATATACTCGAAACACCGCCAGAAATCAAGGATTTTTACCTCAAACGGCATGCCTAAATTAATTTCTGACACTTTCACGATATTCTTCTCGAACAAATACACAAGGTAGAATTTTGAATTGCCCAAATCTGATAAAAAATGAGAGAGATATGACGGTACAATGTTTGTCCAATTTCATTCATACGCTACTGGAAAAAGAAACTATATATATCCTCTCTTTTTCTTCCAAACCTCCTCCACATGACACTCTATGGTTGCGTCACGACTTTATTTTTCAGTATCCGCTCAAACTTAGTTTCGATGTACTGGCCTCATTCAGAATCCAAAAAATATAATTCATATATAAAATCTAATCGAAAATGACATTTCAGACTCAATGGTGTAGTCGAAATTCTCATCGGAGGTCATTTTATTTCAATGTGGGTCCCATTTCCCAATATTAAAGTTGATCGAAGGGACCAAAATACACCTGTACGCCCCAGGAATCAAACGAAAGGTCCTCCTAGACCAAATTAGACGTTTCGGATCCAATAATGTGGTCAGAATTTCCATTTAGGGCACATTTAACAATGACATCAACTATTGACTCATTTGGTGGCTAACTTTGCTAAACTCGATATAATAACACCGGACATGCTCCTAGCCTAATTTGGCTCTTCCAAAGCTGATGGAACAGTCAGAATTCCATTCCAAGTCATTTACTAGGACTTTACCCAAAAATTTATTTTACGGTTATAATCTTTTGTTTAATTTGAAAGTTGTATAATTGTCAATGATTCACCCGACGACTGACCAATCAGTATCAATAAATCACAAATACTCAAAGTTACTAAAATGCTCAAACTGATAAAATATTTGCAGAACCGTAAAAATGACCTATAAGGTCATTACACTATATCACGCAATAAGCATATCAACATACATAGTAGATATGGAACTGCTCATATATTATACTCAGTTAACTGTTCTTTTAAGAATTCAGTTGTAGTATTGCTTTTATATTTGATTAATTAAATATGCATAAATTTTACAATCTCATAGTGTATAAGGTTAACTCCTTTTTATACCAACTATTTCCTAAATTACTAAAAATTTCATAGTTATTAGGCGCGTTGATACCTTAAAACGCATTTGATACATGACGAAAAAAAGGAAATAAGTCAATCAGTTATGCTAAAAAGGGGGTTGAACTGAAAAATTAAATTTAGTCACCCATTAATTAGGCTATAAAGTAATTTCAAATGCAATGTATGCGTAACAAAAATAATTTTAAAAATTCAAAATCCTCTGAAAAATCCTTGCAAGAAAATACAAAACTGAAGACGACAACCAGGTTTCGTCAGCAACTTGGAAGAGACGTCATGAACGTATAGATGTTGACCAGTACTTGAAGGTAATTCTCCTCGAACACACTTATTTGTGCCTATGCTTCTAGTGAAGACCCTATTCAAAGTATCTTGATACTTGTCAATATGCTTTACGAGGGTCGTGAGTTTTCTAGTAAATTTACTTACCCATTAGTATTCAAAATTTCTGCCAAGATTAAAGCTTTTGGATCTGGGACGGGACTTTATGGGATGGTAGTTAAAGGGAGAGATTGGTCTTGATATCTTTGTTCTTAATTCTTTGATTCATTTTTATGTTGATTGTGGATGTTTAGATGCGGCATACTTGGTTTTTGAGAATATGCAAACAAGGGATGTTGTTTCTTGGAATACATGACATAATTGATACCTGACATAAGTTTTATATTTTTTTATCTAGTAGATACTTGATACTTAGAATTAGGTGCTTGATCTGGGTAGTCGATACTTGGTTAAAGATTTTCGTACTTTTTAGAATTATACTCATTGTTGGAATCGGAGTTTTAGGTACTTAATACTTTAAGAAGAAGCGCTTGTGCTTATGAAACTACTGATAATTGATACCTGACATAAGTTTTATGTTTTTTTGTCTAGTGGATACTTGATACTTAAAATTAGGTTCTTGATCTAGGTAGTTGATACTTGATTAAGGATTTCCCTATTTTTTATAATGATACTCATCGTTGGAATTGGAACGGATACTGTTATGAAGAAGTAGGATAATTGATTAAGGATTTCCCTATTTTTTGGAATGATACTCATTGTTGGAATCGGAATAGAGACTGTTATGAAGAAGTAGAATGAAAAATGAAAGACACTAGATTTTGGCGGAGAAATTGGAGACTTTTCAATTTCTTCCCTTTTTGTTTAGTTTGAAAATAATGATAAAAAAATTTGAAATTGAAATTAATCATGAAAAGATTGATTACACAACTGAAAAATAGAAAGATTATGTAGATATTGATTAGAATACTTAAAATCAAGAGATAATTTAGGATAAATTAAGTAGGAGAGAGAAATAATAGTCTATGTATCTACAAGTTAGAGAGAGAGTAGAAATAAAGAATTTTTGTAATTTCTTAGATAGGAGAGAGAAATAATAGTCTATGTATCTCAAGTAGGAGAGAAAGTAGAAATAAGAAATTTTTATAATTTTTTAGAACGGTAGGAATTATTTGAGAATATGATAAAAATATATTGTGTAGTTGTGTAATTCAACAAAATGACTAACCATCCAATTCGACCCATTAGATATGGTCAGATAAATTTTTTTAAAATTGAATCAAATATGAATATTTACATGATAGTAGTAGAAGAAGTCCATAACTTCTCCCGGGTTTTAAGCACAAAAGGAAACTTTATTACTCAAAAAAGATTATTTTTCCTCTGAGAGTTTGAAACAGAGAAGAGATCAAATTTTTATTTCTTTTGTCTTAAATTATTTGATTTATTTTTTTCAATCAGTCTAAAAAGAATGAAATATTTTTATATTTAATAATATTTTTATTTTAATAGAATAATTTATACCCACATAAATATCTGTAACTAATTTTACACCAAAAGCTTTTAAAATATTTCTTTCTTCTTACCCCTTGTTTGGATGTGTAAAACCCGATAAAATTACTAAAGTACCCCTAGAATAGAGATGTGCGCATAACACGTCTACCCATACTCTGTTTGTGAATTTGAGACTGAATATGCAATCAGCATGGAAAATTGAGTAGAAAAATGATCTCACTCGAATTTTAGAGCCATCGAATCAAAAAATAATTTTTTGATCCAAAATCGAATTCCAGTGAGGATGCGCGACAGAGCCACGACACAGACCTGTCGCGGATACACACTTATATTTTTTTCAAATTTTAAATTATTAAGGGGCATTCTGATCAATTCCCAACCCCCTCTTAAGTTCAATAAACGAATATAAGAGGTCTTTTACATCAAGTCAAGTCCAAAGAATTCCTACCAACTAAGTTTTTGTATGAGTTGATAGAAGGGTCAACTTCAAATGACCATATCTCCTAAAGTATAATGATATAGGTGACCCATAATATATAAATTCAAAGGTATTTGAATTAACTTAACCATATATCCTAAGGTATAATGTGTTAGGTGACCCATAATATATCAAATTGACGGTATTTGAATTAGCTTTTCAACACATTTAAATTTGCCTTAATCAGAGTTCAGAGTAGAAAGTTATGACCATTTTACTGAATACCTGCAGAGTTGTCTGAAGGTGCACGATGACTCCACGTCGCGAACCCTTTCTGATGAGATAAATGACATTTTTTATTTTTATGTTGAGGGTACTTTTATTCTTAAACCTTTGGGGGTCTATTTAAAGTCCCAAAACACATAAACTTCAATTTTCATAATCAAAAACCCTCTCCTTCACTCCTAAATGTAAACACTCAAGAATCATCAAGAAAGTCATCAAGTTGGGATTAGCTTTCAAGATTCATCATCAAGGGTTTCAAGAAAGCAAATTCAAGAATCCCAAGAAAGGATTTATTGATTCTGCTTCTTCTTCTTCTTCAAGAATTAGGGTTCTTCATCAAGAACTCTAAAGATTCTAAATCAAGAATGCAAGGATCAAAGAGAAATTCTTCAAACAATGTCTTTCCAAGTTCTTCCACTATAAAAGAACTGTCGAGATAGAGGATTTTCTCCAAGAAAGATAGTATTCATCAAATTTTGATGGTAATATCAACTTTTCATGTATGTAAGGCTAAATTGAAAGCATGAGATTATTCTCATATGTGTCTCATAGATGATCTTAGAAGAGAGTTGAAGGTTATTAAGTCTACATACATCAATCTTGTTATTTTCTTGAAAAAATATACTTCTTACATGTATTTTCATATGTTGATGATCATCATAAACTTATTTTCTTGAATTGAATATTTTCATGAGATATTGCATAAATCTATGTTAACTTTTAAAAACATGCATGAAAGAAGATAGGGATTGAGTCTAGAGCCTTGAGTGAGAATGTTGTATTTTATGAGCATTAAGTCATGGGAGGAGTATCGAGCACTGAAATAGTAAGAGTTAAATCAACTCACACTAGTCAAACTATGTAGCCAAACGTAGGTGAGGATCCAGATCATCATATCATATTATGTTGAGGTCTCCTATGATTAAAAGTCTCTGAAATCAATAGAAGACTTATAGTTTTGCTGACTCTATTTGGACGTGTCCATGTGGTTTCGATTCATTCTTTACTTGGCAAGTACAAAATGATTGTGGTAACATCAACATGATTATTGTACAATCAGTGGCTCATAAGTGACTATTGTCGGATAAGAAAAACTCCTAGAAAGTTCCTAACTGAGTACTCTAAGTCAAGATGGGATGAGATGAGTTAAGATGAGTCCCTCTGAGTTAAGATGAGATGAAATGAGTTGAGTTGAGTTCCTTTGAGATGAGTCTGATTTGATTGATGAGTTGATTGGTTGATGGGTCACTTGTCTACTCTTTACTCTGTCTTTATACAGACATTTGACATGTTGATTGATTTCTATATTAAGTTGATATTGTTTCGATATTATTCTACCTGTTTTAGTTTCACTCAGCTATTTTACATACCAGTACATTCCATGTACTGACATCACCCTCTGGGACTACATTATTTCATGATGTAAATACAAGATTTGGAGATCATCAACAGGCGCATCGTTGAGGATTTGAGACATTCAGCTGATTGGTGAGCCTCCCCTACTTTGGAGGATTCATTATATTTATACTTGCTTTAGAGTTAGATTTGATTAGCTTTATTTTGATTAAGGTAGTCATGGGTCTGTCATTGACACCACTTGATAGTGATAGAGGCTTTATAGACTAGAGTCGAATGTTGATGTTGAGACTTGTTGAGCTAGTTTCTTTCTACTAGGCCTTTTATTTATAATATTGTTTTTAAGACTAGATGATGATGTGCCCATTTACTTCCTTATATCTTCCACTGATTTTAAAAATGTATGAATGAGTGAATGTGATGAGGACAAGTGGTTCGCTTGGGGACTAGCAATAGTCTCTAGGTGCCGGCCACGTCTTGGGTCCCCTCCCGGGGCGTGACAGGATAGTTGTTACCCATTGTATTATATTGTATTGAATTGTTAGTTTGAAATAATGTTTGTTTTGATTGTTACTTAAACTTCATTGTATTGTATCGTTTAAATACATCATTAGGTAATGATGAAAAGACCCATCTGATGACTGATTTGGTGTGGTTGCGTCATTACTTTAATATCTTCTTCACATTTTTTTACTTTACTTATTATTTAATAATTTAATTTTATTTTATTATTCATCCTATCTTTTCATGGTATCTACCATATGCCCTACAATTTTTGTAGGTTTATCATTCAAATTATGGATATATGACATTATGTAACGACAGAGAATAATACAATCTATCCAAATATTATATTCATTAAAATAATATCGAGGGTGAATTATAATTTTTAAGATAGTTGATTACTTTAGTTTAGATAGAAATAAACTTAACAAGAATGAGATCGACAATAAGCAATTTTATACGGGTTCAGAATACCAATGTGGTGCCTATTTCCAGTCCCCTTGGGTCACAAAGGGTTCCTTTGAAGCTCAAAAGTGAGTAATGGGTTACACATGATATTTTGCATTGTTTGATGTGCAGATCAGATTTTCAACCTCTCTCAGTATTATCTAGTTTAGAATATCTATCTTTTGCTCTCTTTATTTACAATTGTTCACATTGGGAGTACAATATTTGTATTGAGCAGAAAAATAGTACTTTAGGCTAGATATTTCAATGAGAGCTTCACTATTCAGAAAGAGAGAGTTGCTATAAGAGGCCTCCAAAAACTATACGTTGGAGATTCCTTAACCCAAGAGATTTCTTCCAATCAAGTATATTGTGGAATCCTTGATTGGAAATGCATCCAGCTTGACTGGATATTTTTCTTTCTTCCAAGATGTGATTTGCAGCAATCTAGGATATAATTCCTTGAGTTTCTCCTTTACTTCTAAGTGGATCCTCCATCATCCGATCTTCCTTTTCTATAGATATTCTAAGGATCTTGTGGGTTATCCATCTTCCCTTTTTGATCTGTCCTTAAATGTTTGCCTTCCAGTTTTCTTTTTTTGATTTTTTTTGCAAATGAGTTCATCATCAAAAGATATTAAATGCTAATAACAAACACCACAATGGATAAAATCATGCCATGAAACCAAGAAAAGAACATGCAACACTCATCAAGCACAAAATCAAATACAAACAAAATGCGGAATTAATTACCGAATCTTCAACTTCCATAGCAGCAACTCAAACTTTTTTGGACAGCCTCAGTTGAAATAAAGCTTCATACAGACAAGGTAGAACATGCAATACTCATCAAGCACAAGGGAAAGCTTCAGCCAGCATCAATGCTAATTAATTGAAGCTTTTGCAATGTCTCTTGTATGATTATTTCCCCGCAACAACTTCTTATGAGAAGACACTTCTGTTTGAATTTCTCAATCATAAAGTTGGATCACCAATTAATACTTGAAAGACTAGATATTGTAATGGCTAATCAATTGTTATGTGGAACCTAACAGATCAAGAAAGCATACTGATCTGACTACCGCTAATTAGTTGATGCATTTCCAAGTACAATTATTTCCCAAAAGTTCCATCATTAAAAATATAGAATATACATTTGTTGGGAAGTACTCACTCCATTCTATATAAAGACAAGTGGTAGTCAGCCCGTGCTGAGCACAGGCCCAATCTTGTGGTGTATATTAAGTTTAATATCACTAATGAAACTTTAGGTTTTTTATATTTTTTTGTTGGCTTTAGTTTTTTTTAAAACAATTAATAGGAAGTTGTTAACCTTTATCTGCATTTATATTTACACAAAAGTCAGTCATGTTGTAGCTCCATCATTGTTGAAATTTTAATATGGCAAAGTTAATCTACAAATGCAGACAAAAAGTGCAAACATGAAGAAAAATAATAGAAAATCTTAATAGTTTAGTTGATTGGTTGCATGAACTTTTACCTTGTTGATGAAAGTTCGATTTTACATCTTGTAATCTCCTCTTGATTTCCCCTACCCCCAAGTAAAAAACAAAATAAAAAATAAATCAAAGTACATTGCGTACTTGTACATATTCATTTTAAGTGGATTGGTTAAGTTGGTATTCCTGCACTTCTTTGATTAGAAGTATCAACGTGAGATAAGAATATCCAGCTTCTTCAATAGCTCTTTTTCTCCTATTATTTCCTTCTTTCTCCAGCACCTTCTTTTTATGGCTTTACTCACTTCTTTTCTCACTTAGAATTCATATTTCTCTTCCTCACCAAAATGCACAACTTCCAGAGATCCAACACTCACCCATTTTCAAGACATATACTAAGAATCTCTTATTTAGGAACTGCTCCGTGAATAAAGGTCATGTGATCATCGGTGCACCAGCACTAATCCTATCAAGGGTCGAATTCTAATCACAATGAATTAAGAGTCCACCAATTGCAGGGTACAATAGAATTAGTACTTGTGGTGCGTGATTTCCCCTTGATTTTATGACTAAAATAATGGATAACCTGATGATTCTAGGCCTAAAGCCAGCTCTACAAGCTGATCTACTATGGTACGACTACGGCTTCCCAAACACGCATATACAATGGACTTGGATTGCCAAGAATCAAGCCATTTCTTCAAACTGTCCTCTTTGTCAAATAATGTCTTATTCCCTCTCTGCACTATATCTAAACTGTCCTTGTGACAAAGGGACAAAGATCCAATACACCAAACTTTACCATCTTTAAGTTTTCTGAATTCATCAACATAAATTCCTTCCAATCCCATGAAAATATTGATTAAAACCCATCGAAACTTTTTTCAGCTACTCATATTTTGTCTTGAATATCTTGCGCATAAAGTGACGAGACATTAAATGCTACTGGCAACTGCGCTTTTGTTACTTCAATTCTAACAACAACAACAACAACAACAACATACCCAGTGAAATCCCACAAGTGGGGTCTGGGGAGGGTAGGATGTACGCAGACCTTACCACTACCTAAGTAGA
>DF366918.1:0-13601 GCA_000787875.1 Solanum virginianum
AAAGATAACTTTTGGGCATAATGATTCCTTCTAACTTTTCATAAAGAGTCCAAAAATCTCCAACTCATAACAACATGGAAAATTGAAAAGGTGAACTTGGTAACAACTTTAAAGTGTAATCTGATTAATAAATGCGTTGTTCCCAAATACAAGCTCGGAATCAAGTTTGAATTCAAAAAGTGACTTCTATACCATACAGTCCACTCTACTCTATTTGTGCTACTATATTTCCGTTTGCACTATGTGTCAGAGATTTGTCGGAGAAAACTTCTGGTGTGATGCTGTGGTATGGCGCGAGTATGGAGGTCGCCATCATTCTCATCCGTTGATACTTCAAGTATTCTTTAATTCTTGAGTAAGCTGAAACCATAATTTGACACACGTATACGAAACTGAAATCATTTACTATGATCTTTTGGATATCTTTGATACTTACAAGTAATTCTTTGACTCTCTAAAATAAGCTGAATCGATAATTTGACACTTGCAAGAAAATAGCATCCTATGCCCACAATCGGTTTGGCATTTTGATAAGTAAACACATATATCCTACATCTATGATTATTTTACCACTCTGATAATTATATGTACTTCTGTTGTCTATGTTCATTTGACTATTCTGATGATCGTTTGTACTTCCTGCTTTAGATATTCGGTATGTCTTTCGTACTGACCCTCGTTCCTTCAGGGACTATGTTTCATGCCCGCAGGTTCTGACGCACGACGTAAATGACTTCCAGCTTGGTACCTCCATCTGCTTCTGACGAGCTCCCCTACTCCGGAGCTACTTTTGGTATATTGTGTTAATACTTTGGTACTTCAGATTTTATTCGTTTTGTGTATGACGGGTGCCCTGTTCCATCGTCTGATTCTATGTGTCCGTATTAGAGGTCTGTGGATACGTGGTGAGTGTGGGTCCTATCTGTTAGCTTCAGTATCTCTATATATGTTTGATATATGACACTTAGCCACCTGTTTAAGCATTCTGAATCTACATTATGGTTATTAGGCGGCATAGTATCTTTATATATGTTTGATATGTGACACTTAGCCACGTGTTTGAGCATTCTGAATCTATATTATGGTTATTAGGCGGCAGGACCGCAGCAAAAGTTTTATAAAATGAATAGTAACTCATTTGGAATCTGATTTAGGTTATATTGTCTAGGTATCCCTATCTGGTAACAGTCAAGGCCCACAGGTTGGGTTGTGACACTATCTCTTTAATGTTGATAAAATGATGATATGTTCCTGATGAGATAAGGAAATGTGGAAAGTGCTAAGTCCCTTCTATCCCCATAGCATGAGTCATACTTACCCATCCCTTAGTCCTTATTTGCTATATGATATGTAAATGCATGCAAATCTTTATCCCTGTGACATCCTCATAGTAGGAGTCATAATTTTTCATTCCTTAGAACTATGTATTTTATTGTCTAATTATGTGCTTCTGAACCGATCATGTGTATACGGATGCTATAAGTCTTATTTGGGACTATCGGGTTCCCATTCACCATTTCACTCCAAGACCTGGGTCATGAAAAGCTTGCTATCAAAGAACTAGGTTTATATATTATCCTCAAAAATCAACATGCCACGTCAAGTTGAGTCTTATTCATAGGTGTGAAGCTCGCAATATCTATTGGTAGGAGGCTATAAGGAGTTTTAGGAAATATTTCACTTTTTTCATTGTTCATATTATGCCATGGAACGTATCTTAAGGTTTCTTATCTCCATCTCTCCCTACCTAATAGGGAGAGTAATTTGGGCCCGTAATGCAATCTAGGCAAGGAAGATGTTGTAGCTGATCTTATAGATGAGGTCAAAAGGGAGTTAGTGATGGATGTACACCATTTAATAAGATTGGGGAATTGGGTTAAGTGAATCTGATGATGGTTTCGTTTATGTTCAGAATAGTGCTGAATCTTTTGTGGTTTTTAACGTCAAGGCAAAGCGATACTTAGACCCCTTATTAGTTGTATTGAAGGGGTTGGTCCCCGAAATGAAGATAGAGGTTTTCTCCTAAGGGGAGATAGTGTAATTTGGTACCAAAATCAATTGTGTGTTTCAGATGTTTATGGTCTTAAGGAGGTGGTGATGAGTGAAACCCATAACTCTCTTTACTCTATACATCTGGGATCCACCAAGATGTATCATGATTTAAGGGAAATTGATGTCGCCCAAGTTACACCTCCTATTAGAGGATAAAGTGGTCGTTGTCAAGATATAAAACCTAACCAAGGTTAGGGTAGAATCCAAGGGAATACATAGACTGAAAGGAAATTCATTAATAAGAAATTCAAGTAATTAACCAACATAATTCCTCAGGGGGGAAGGGGAGGGCGTGGGGGTTTGCAATGTTCAACAAGAAAATAAACTAAACCAACTATCATAAGAGATGATCAGTAATGGAGAGAAACTAGGGTATTTTGTTTCCCATGATTCCCCAACTTAGTATCCCCAGATAAACCAATTAGTATAAAGTGTATAGCTTACAAGATGGTAATTAAAGTTCACCAAACCCTTTGTTCCAGGTAAGAGGTGAATTTTACTATGTGACTTGGCCCATCTCCATAGTTTATAATACTAACCATTACCTATAGTCCCTGTCAACATCTCCTTGGTCTAGTTTGATTGCTTAGATGAGAACACATCATCGAATCCTGTTAATTAATCTCTTTTCCTATTCATTACCACCTGGATCGAGAAGGTAACACTAGACAAGTTCTAATATTGGCCACCACTAGAAAACATGTAAAATAAAGAGAATTGATTAATATAGGCAAATACACAATCAAAGAATTGCAAAATATCTGGGTCTAATTTGTTAGATCTTCATGATTCACACAACCCTAGTTGTGGATTTAGCTGCTCATGCTATGGGTAGATGAAGAAATTTTGAATTGAGAAAACATAATTAAACACTTACCTGGTTGAATTGAGAATCACGCTAATCCAATATTGATTGAGAATTACAAGATGTAAGATAAAATTAATTCACAAGTGTACTATCTTCTAAGTATTGAGGTCTCCAAGTAAAAATCCCTAAAAGTACTCTCTAATGATGTTCTCTACTATACTACACTAAAAATTAACCTAAAAAGTACTATTTGTAGTAATTACAATTATGTCCTAAAAAATTAAAAAAACTGGTCTACAGAGCCTATGAAAGGTATTTCTAAGTCGTAGTATCTTCTACGAGTCGTAATTGGGGTCTCGTATTTAGATCTTGAGATCTTAGACTTCTCTAACATGAACCATCTTCATGACTCATAAAATGATTTATGACTCGTACTTTAGACTGGTAGGCTTCAACTGCTTCAACTCATCCCTCTCTAGAAATCATTACAAAACCTATCTGTACGACTCATAAGTTGCTCTACGGCTCATATAGAGGTCTCGTGGCTTGAAGTTCAGATCTCACCCTTCACTGGAATTTGTCATAAAATTACCTCTATGACCTATAGACTGTTCTACAACTCATACATGGTCTCGTAAATCACCAAAAACCAGAAAACTCTGCAATTTTTCCCCAAAGTCCTGCTAACCTGATTTCTTGCAAAACCAAAAACAAAAACACATAAAATTTATAGATGTCGCATTGGGAACACAAAAAATCCTAAGTTTTAAGCATCAAAAGTGATGTATTTTGACAATACATCAACACCCGTAACTTAAAATTGTTACTTGTCCTCAAGCGACAGCTCAATCTATATAGACAATATAGTAACGTGCAGACCTCAACCTAATGGCATACATCATATACAATTCAAACTTAGGTACCCAGACCAACTTTTCAAAACAAGATCAGATAGCTATTTAGAAAACCAAAGCACACTGGTGCATGTGACAACACAACCATGACAAGTAAGGGTATATTGACAGTCCTCAGTCACTGAACAAGTCAAATGCTAACAATGCAATATAAGTGCCCTCATAGAAAAAAGTTTCATTTTTGACACTCACTGATGATTTATATTTAGCTTTGGGACTGTACAAAAACACGCACCCTTAGAAAAGATATTCAAGCATGATGACTAGTACCATAGGCTTGGCCCTATAGTCTTGACTTAGACCTTCAATTAACTAGATTAGGATCACTTTAGGACTTTCTGGGCTTGTAACGTAAGCTCAGGGGGCTTTGGTATGATATTTTGGAAAATAGTGACTAATGGCCCTTGTTAAAACTGATTTTTTTCCAAACTTTTGCTACACCAACACTACTATTTTTACTTTATTCTCCCTTTTTCCACATTCAATCTATTTTGAATGCTTTCTACTCATTTTTCAACTTTTACCTTATTTTTACACTTCATTTTGCTTTTTTATCTCAATCTAAGGCATCTTTCATTTTTCTTACACCTGGTACATACTTTTGCTTCTTTTTCTCCTGTTTCATGACTCCTTATTTTTGTGCTTATTCTTTACACCGTCCACCCTCAATTTAGGCTTTTAGCCTGTAGTGAAGTACACAATATCTATTCCCCAAACCAGGACCACTTTTGGTAGTCACCCTCAACTTAGGCTTTTTGCCAAAGTCAAGGTTCACAATGCACAAGGAAAGATCAGGGCCAATCTCAAGGTTTTTCACTAGATAAGGTTAGGTTAATTAGGTATTTTAGAAAGAATTGGCACATGTAAGGCTCAAATATTTGGAACAAGGGATAAAACTTCATTTGGTTGGTCATCTTAGGCTAAAGTGGACTAATTAAAGAACAAAGACCTAAGATCCCTTCCTAATCCATTTAATATACAATCTAGCTTAGAGTAATAGTGCAAGTTCTGAATTTGCACAAAATACATGAATCCAGCAATATGAGCTCACACTCACATGGAATTGCATATATTTTACACAAGAAACTCAGAGATCATGCTTTGTATCTCAAATTACCCTCACTTATCATAACAAGTATTGCCAAACATGTCAACATGCATGCTTGCCATCAAACTACTAATCCAAAATTTTTTGTGCATACCATTTTTCAAAACAAAACATAAAAACATGTTATATGCCATAAGTTTTAGTACTATATATTACAAATATTATCTAAACATCCTGAATGTGCCAATTCAACAGAAATTAGATGTCCACGAGGAAAACGAACCAAGGTAAGAAAACCTCAGGAACAAAATTTGGGATAGTAATGGATCATAAGCTACTCAAACTTCACTAAGGCCCATAACTACCCACACCCCATCGAAAAAGATGTGCATTGTCCCTAACATACAAAGTCAATCAAAAATATAATATAAGGGGTCAAAAACATATTTTGGCACCTAAGCGCCAGTCCGTTGTTGAGTCTGGCTACCTTCTCCCTGCTCGGTAGTCTCCTCAACTAAATTACTATGTCAGAAGGAGCCAATACCTATCGCTCTATCATGCTCACAAGCTAAACTCATCTCCTCCCTATGCCTCAATGTCCTCAAAGCTAGCTCCAGATCCTTATTTGCATCCTCTGAGAGCTTTGCACTTATATTTCTCTCATCTATCTCATCAGTCTCTAGGGGTATCTTCTCATGGGAAGTCTATGTAGGCTCCTCAGAGGCAAATAATTAGATAGCGATTTAAGAGATGTTATCTCTAGTAGTGTAAGTGGTGCCGCAAGTGATGATGTCATGTCAGCCCTAAGCTTCTTGATCTCTAACTATACGACTGACAAATCTAAAGGCTGAGCCTCGGTTAACCTCTTCTAAACTCGCTCCTCAAAGGTATCACTGGTGGCATCTATTGCAAACACATACTCCTAAATAGTGGAAATAGTGAATGCCTGGTCCACTCCTCTAAGTTGGTAATAGTCTGCTGGACCCATAGCCTAATCTAGTAAATAATCTGAGATAATAGGCCTCATCATGTAATAACCATTTTGCTATGGCCTGGACAGAAATGATAGATACATAGACCATGCCTATTGTAGAAAGTTTTGTAGTAGCAACCTCTGGTGCAGTAGAAGCTGTACTAGGACCCCTCTCAATGACTGCCTTGGGTTGCTAGGGTCTCTCCTTTATAGTAGCAACTGCAGTATTAGTGGCAGTCACTGACCCCTCACGTGGTGGCATCGAGGTGAACATATGTGGTGGTGGTGGAGGCTGTGCTCACCGAACGACTATCGAGTTCTCATAAGCCTTGACCAGGCTAGGCTCTAAAGTATGCTGGGCCTCAACTAACAGATCCAGTAGGTGCAAAATCTCTACCCTAGACTGGAAACATAATTTGTAGATTAAAATAGGAAATGGGGTGGAGGCGGCCCTCTTTAGTATTAACTCATCTATCTACTCTGCTATGAGTCAGGACCAATCGATGTCATGGCCAGCCAAGATGCTAGCAACCAATACTGCACTCTCCCACATAACTGCACTATTCACAAAAGTTGGCTAGATGCGTGATCTTATAATTGCCCACTAAAATTTGGCGGGAAAGCTTAGTGAAGCCATTGCTATAGGCTCAGTGTATGTGGTGACCCAAGAAGGCTCCGAACCTTACTCTGCAATATAATTTACCACCCATCTCAAAAGTGAGATGCACTGTACCAGATCCTTCATAATCAATGAGTTGCTAGCCTACCCTAACTTGAGGTCCAACTTTGTTGTGGACTTGAGGCACGATACTCTGGACCAATAAGGATACGATGGATCGTCTCCTTAGAAATTTTGACTCTCGACCTCTTGCTCATGTCTCTGTTAGATTCGGCTGAGTGATAGACCTTTTCACCTTGGGAAGCCTGCGCTGAATCATCGCTACGTAGGATGCATAAAACTCTCTCGCTAACACCAGAGAGTATCATCCTAGTGACTTTGTCA
Source organism: Solanum virginianum (assembly GCA_000787875.1). NCBI lineage: Eukaryota > Viridiplantae > Streptophyta > Magnoliopsida > Solanales > Solanaceae > Solanum > Solanum virginianum. The sequence goes on from DF366918.1 coordinate 6,799, forward strand.
GCCATATCAACCCATATCGTATCATCGTATCCTGCATATCTAGGTCACAGATTAGTCCATCATCAATCACCCGAGGCTCCTCATAGATAGAATGGGTAGGCTTGCCCTACTTCTTAAGTTGCATACACTCTAAGAATATAGCTTCCATACCCTTGATATACCAATGGTGAATTATAGCATCCGATACTGATAAAGAAGATAGTGCGATATAGGACTTGGCATCTCCTCTATCCTCGGAGCCCTAAGAACTAGACTTCTCTACTGATCGTATCATTTGAACATGCTACTTCTAGTCTCCTCACTACCTTTCTCTTCAGACAGAAAGGACTATCACTCTAAACCTGAGGTTGTCCATCTCTGGAAGTAGCTCTAGTCTGTGGTTAAGGTGCCTCTAGGTCAAACAGGTTATCAAATATCTCCAATGACCCACTAAGCTGAGGGGTCTACTCAATATCTGAAGGTTCATTATCTGTAGGCTCATCCCTTAGCTTTCTCCTAAAGTCCTCGAACTTTAAGCAATTTTCTTTCAAGGCCATAGTACCTAAAACATAGACATAAACACATCATGGTTAGCCTCAAGAGTCGAGAAAAAAATTCAAAAAGTAATTTGAATCAATTGCAGAAGGGTACTATAAAATCCTTTATGAGTCATAGTAAGCACTACGAGTTGTAAAGTGCTCTTATAAAAAAGAAGTTCACAATAATTTTGGACACTGGATAGTCGATAAGATCTAGGTATGATTCGTAAAGAAGTTTATGAGTTGTAGACTGGTGTCATAGAATGTTCCAGAGTTTAATTAAAAATTTTCCAGGGGTCTACGAGACCTATCTATGAGTAGTAAAGTGATCTATGACTCATAGAATATCTCATATGATGAATATGTAGAGTATCATGTTTCTGGAATTTCTCACGAGAGGTAATTACAACTCGTAGAGTAATGTACAAGTCATAACAACCTCTCGTGGACAAAAAAAGTCATATGCCTGAATTTCCTAAGTCCATCACACGGATCCTAAGAACATATTCAACACTTAATCAACAGCATCAAAGCAAGTATATAAACTCTCACATGATTCAAATCTTACACCCATATCCCCAAGCATGATTTCAATATATATTCACCCCATTAAAAAGGATTAAGCATTGAATAACCTAAGTTTCTTGCTATCCCACATTCATTCAAACTAGCATGTACCTAAGTCACCCATTACTAATTCACAATCAAAATTTATGCAATATTATTCAAAAAATCATAGTGACTGATCCAAGAGGCATAATCAATAAATAATCACAAGGAAGAAATATGCCCAATTTTTGGATTCAAATATTCAATTCAATCCATGGCAATCCTATTTCACATACACAATTGAAATTTAATAAAAGTTTCATGGTTAAAAAACAGACCAAATCATGATCCTTAACTCAATTAATGAAGAAAAAGGCAAATTAATGATTAAACTTAAACCAAGAACTTACAACAAGTAGATATTAACTTGGGGAAGAGAGATAAGATGAAAGATAAAGAAACCCCAGGTGCCAATAATCTCGCCGAAAAATTATCATTGATGGCCAGAATTTGATCGGATAATATGAGGGAAAGAAGAAATTGGGGAATTTTTAGGAAATTAGGTCAAATAAGGGTCAAAATAATTTAAACCGTCCTTTTAAACTTTACCGAGTTGACTGATAAATTAATTGGCTTAGGTCTATGAAACCCCGATTACGAGTCGTGAATGATCATGGTCTCTAGAACCCTCAACAGCTAGAAATATTTAGAATCTTGTTTGAGTTTCACAAACCCCATTCACGACTTGTACATTGATCTATGAATCGTAAAGTTGGCTCGTGGGTTTGAGTGCACACATTTCTTGCGGAATGAAAATCTCTATGAGATGTGCTTATGAGTTGTAAAGTGCAATACAACTTGTAAGCCCAGATGTAGAAACTAAATCTGACATTGTTCTAAGCCAATTTGCTGACCTAGTCATGCACCTGCACATTCTTCATGAAATACTGAAACGACCCCAAAAGTGCTAAAAAATATGCCTCGGAAGTGCCCAAAATCGTAATTTCCATATATCCCAAAATTTGTGTGTGATTTCAAAAATCCAACCTCATATTCTTGATCAAGTGGTCAAATTGAGTGGACAATGGGTCTAATCCTGATTTAAGAGAAAATGCTTAGCAATTTATTTTTCGTAATTTTCCTTATTCAGAATCGATCCGTGATAGTGCTGCGATGTGCAATTGTCATGGACATGTATTAATTTTGCCTCCGCAATGGGTCCATTGCATAGAAAATGTCATGGACCAGACCTAGCACTATGTATTTTGTTGTCAGTGATTTTTATCTTGGTCCAAGGCTTTTAGGTCTTGGGCCTAAGCCCTCCCATGCTAGAAAATACCTATACATAGCCATATTTTACCTTCATATCATCCAAAACATTCTCCAATACTCATTCAAATACTTATTCAATATTTTATCTTCTAAATTCAAGTCCCAAAACTCATCTAGATTTGAAGGTTCTCATTCAAGCTTCAAGTCTCCATCTCCAAGCTTCTTCAAGGATTCTCCAAAGGTCAAGGTATGTGGATTTCTTTCATGGGTTCCTTTCACCCATGATACCCAAGCTTCCTTTTCCTAAAACTTGAATGATTTAAAGTTGACTTACTCATGGGTCTTATTTATTATGAAATTCACTACACACAATGTTAGGGTTTATGAAATTGTGGCCGTTTTACTATGTTTTAAGCTATGAATCTAAGATCTATTGTTAGATTTAATGAAGAGTGTTGATATAAATTACTTTAGGGTGTTACCAAGTATCTATTGATGGTTTGAGAATGAATTTTCTAGCATGATTGCCCTCTTGAATTGCATGGTTTTACAGAAACATTATGCACCCGCCAAGTGTTTGATAAAATATCTTTTTAAGGATTCTTTAAGTTTTGATGATCTATTGGTTGATTTATAATCCTAGTTACTCTATGATGATTATGAGTTTTTAACTAATATGTTTAACTCAAGGAAATGTTGATGATGTTGTAAAGTCGGGTTTAAGTCCTTTCTAAAAGATTTTACCTCTTGTGAGCCTTTTTTTATGTTAATGCAAGGGTAATGTTTGATGATGATCTATTCTTATGTTTTGAAGTTGGGCTCACCATTAGAGGTCAAGGATGTTTAAGAGCTACTTGTGTCATGATTCTATGTTTCTCACAAGTTATTAACGTTATGATTTTTCTAATTATTCCATGGGATTAGCCATAGCGCCAATGGATAGAGGTTTTTCTCTCTTTTCTTGAGCTATGTGCAACCATAGGACTATGTTATACCCTTGCAATACTAGTGGATCCATTTAGTACACTTTATCTTAAATTCCTTTTCAAATTGGGGCGGGAACCCACAAGGAAGGTCACTTAATCCAAAATGGGGCGGGACCTCGTAAGGTGAGATATGGTTATAAATCCTTTTCAAAGTAGGGCGGCACCCCATAAGAAAGGTAACTTAATTCTAAATGTGGCGGGACCCTATAAGGTGAGATATGCTCATAAATCATTTTCAAAATGGGGCAAGACCCCGTAAGGAGGGTTACTTTATCCGAAATGGAGCAAGACCCTGGAAGGTGTAGTGATTTACCTTGGCAAGTAGATCAGCTCTTTACTAGCGAGAGGTAATCATCAGGATTCCAAGTTTTAGCACATTTGGTCTTATTCTATGTCGGTTGAGATCTCTTCCCACACTTATATATTATGATCTATACAAGTTGATTTGGATGGTAAGCTTGTTTTACTTCAAGCATCATTCATCTATGTCATATTATTATTATGCTATTCATTGCTTATGCTTATGCATTTTGACTATGTTACATATCTCTTGTTGGATTGTATCCTACATACTTAGTATATTCAAATGAACTAACATATACTCTATGCCTACATGATGTCACCATGTAAGAACCGGTAACACAATTGATCATCAACCTTCACACATCTCGTACGACTTCTCTCAAGCTTATTGGTGAGTCCTCTATTCTGGGGACGTTACTTATGATATCATGTTATTTTGTAAAACTACCTTTCTTTTATGTAAATATTAACTACAAGGGTGAGTCCGATTGCTTGTCGTTGCCCTCCCTCTTATCTATATAGTAAAGGTGTTATTGGACATGCCATGTGTAATGTTATTAGCTTGACTCTCTGTCTTGTGTTTTATTGTTATGATATGAATGATGTCTCTTAGCCCTGGTTATCCCTATTTTTACTCTTGTTGGTATTTTATTACTTTTGCGACTAAGGATGTGTAATGATGCGTTAAGACGCTTGTTTAGGGTCTCTTTAGGTTTCCTTTCACCATGTCACATCTAGGCCCTATACTTGGGTCAAGATAAACTTGGTACAAGAGTACTAGGTTGTTAGATTCTCAAAGTCTAACACATCGTGTTGGTTAGATTTCTTATCCATGGTTGTGTTGTGCACCACAACTATGTGTAGGAGGCTATGATAATTTTAGGAAATGTTGCCCTTCCTCATGATCTATATCATGCTATAGAGCTATGCTAGATCATGCCTAACACAAGAGAAAGAAAAGCCAGCTCACTCGAAGAACAATCGACTAATAAAAAATTTAGGATGTACTCACTGTGTTAGCTCATGTTGTGGCTAATGAAGCCAACCAAGGGGCCCAAGCCCCTCATCCTCCCACTATGACATCTAGGGTGAGGGACTTTATGAGGATGAATCAGCAGAAGATCTATGGGTCAAAGGTAGAAGATGATCCTCAAGAGGTTATTGATAAGGTCTACAAGATATTGTCTATCATGGGTGTCAAATTGGAGGAGAAGGAGGAGTTGGCAGCTTACCAACTCAAAGGGGTAGCACAAATATGGTTCACACAATGGAAGAAAGAGAAGGGGGTTGACAATGTCGTCCTATGGGAGAAGTTCAAGGTGGTCTTTCTTAACTAGTTCTTCCCTCATGAGCTTAGGGAGGCCAAGATGATCGAATTCACGAATTTGAGACAAGGATCAATGGGTGTGAGGGAGTATGCCCTCAAGTTCAACCAACTCTCAAAGTATGCTCCACACATAATTGTCGATTCAAGGTCGAGGATGAATAAGTTTGTGATGGGGTGTCCTATTTGGTGAATGAGGAGTGCCGGTCAGCTATGTTGATTAGAGACATGGATTTATCTTGCTTGATGACATATGTTGAGCAATTAGAAGGGGAAAAGTTGAGGAATGGCGTAGAGAGGCAAAGAGGTCCTGTATTGATGGTAAGTTCGAAAGTCCCAAGGATGTTTGGTTCCATCTAGACTAAGAGTCTCCCAATGTGGTAATGATGGAGGGCCCAAGCCCAAGTGCCCTACGTGTAGGAATAACCATGGTGGCCTTTGTCGGAAGAACTCTTGTGCTTTCTTTGGATGTGGTGAAATGGGTCATAGGTTCATTAAATGTCCTCATGCTCATACTGAAGGTAGTGATGGTCATTCTCAAGGCCAAGGGGGTGCTCTAAGGAAAAATAGGTTCTATGCTCTTCAAATAAGGCAAGGGGGTGATAAGACAGCCGATGATGTTACCAATAAGTTGGGGTTTCCTTCGACTTGGACGTGTTTGCATTGGTTGGTCAAAGTTTCACTATTCTTTTCATTATTACTTTTGGTGGCTAGTGGGATTCTTGTATGTCCTAAGTTATTATGTGAACCTTGGGTATATACCTCTTTGTTGAGTATGTTATTGCTAAGAATGTTCATAGGTGTTGTTCCGTGTTCATCTTGCCTTAGGTCTTGCCTTGTGACTTGTTGGAGTTGATGCGGTAGGATTTATGTAATGCTTGGGGTGGATTAGTTGCATGCATATTATGTCCCTATGGATAGTATGACCTGTAAGGTTAGAATTCGACACCCTATGCATATTATGATGGGTTAGTAAGAAGCATTGCTTCTAAAATAGGGAAGGACACAATAATTGTGGAATTGGTAATAGAATATGTTGTGAGTGGTCATTCACTACCATTGAAGATTTATAATGATATGGGAAAGAAGGGTCTATTTAGATTTTTTTTTAAAAAAAGTTCAACTCAGATTTCTCCTAAAAATATCCATTGTGTGTAATATATATAGAGCTATGGGCACCATCTTGTACCAAACTAATGCCCAGGTAGTAATGCCACATATAGTAACATCTAACGACTTGAGAATGACGGGAAGTGAAAAAATATTGATGGATTTTGTTGAAGAAGATCAAGAAATTAATATAATCAACAACCCTCAAAGGACAGATTTATATAAGCAATGGTACATTAATTGAAGTAATGAACAATACAAACTTTTGAGAGAGTTTTGATTCAATGTTGTTAGGTCATGTACTGTCAGGTAAAAGTAACTGATGGTTAATTTGTTGTTATTATATTCTCACATGTAACAAGTTTTTTATTCTAATATTTCTTTTTACAACATTGATCTCAAGTGTCCAGATGACAAATGTTTATGGTTGTTTAAATTGCTATGCTTGAATAAATTTGGATTATTCAAAGTGAGAAATTTTATTAATGAACATATTCAAAACATAAGTTGAATTCAAAATATCAATCTACCAGTGATGTGCTTGGTACGATGTTACTGCAGAAATACAGTGACACAATATCAATCTACACACCAAGTGACATATGGGCAGATATGAAGAAGGCACATGGAATTTCGTTAACATACGTGCAAGCTTGGAGGGCGAAGCAAAAAAGCTTTGAAGATATTACGAGAAAACCCAGAAGAGTCATATTCTAAAATTCTGATGTATCATTATATATT
>DF366915.1:0-18155 GCA_000787875.1 Solanum virginianum
CTTATAATAGATCCAAGATTTATAGCTCAAAACATAGCAAAATAGTCACAAGTTCTCATAGATTTAACATAGTGTGCAGCGAATTTCATAATAATCAAGACCCATTTGTAAATCAACTTCAAATCATGCAATTTGAGTAAAAGTAAGCTTGGCTATCATGGGTGAAAGGAACCCATGAAAGAAACCCATATAACTTAGCTTGGATATGAACTTGGTGAAGATATGAGATGGAGACTTGAAGCTTGAAGAAGAACCTTGAAGGAAAACCTTAGCTTGGGATGAGGGTTTGGGACTTGAATTTGGGAGTTAAAAATATGGCTAAGTGTTGGAGTAAGTATTAGAAAATGTTTAGGGTGATATGAGGGTGAAATATGACTAAGTATAGGTAAAAACACGTATGTGAACTAAATCCACAACTAGAGTTGTGGGAACCATGAGGAACTAACAAGGTAAAATTGGATAATTTATAATTCTTGGAAAGTGTGAATGCATATATTAAGTAATTCTCTTTATTTTGATTGCTTTTTAATGGTGGCCAATGTTAGAACCCACCTAATTATTACTGATTGGATCAAGGTAGTAATGAATAAGAAAAGAGATTAGTTAACAAGATTCAATGTGATCCCTTTTGTCTAATCAATCGAACTAGACCAAGGGGAGGTTGTACTGAGCAAAAGGTAAGTGTTAGTAATGTCACACTCTGGGGATGGATCAAATCATGTAGTGAAATTTGCCTCTCGCCTGGATCACAGGGTTAGGTAAACTTAACTTACCATTCTACATGCTACACACTAAAAAAAGACTATGATTATCTGGTGATACTGAGTTAGGAATTCATGGGGAACACAATAACTTAGTTACTTCTCTCACTGGTATCATATCATTTACTTCCAGTTTAGGTTTATTTCCTTGCAATTACTAAAATCCCCCCTTTTGGGAGTTAAGTAGGTTAATTCATTTGACTTGCTCGTAATTATTCCAGGTCTAGACCATATTCCCTGCGGGATTCAACCCTTAAGCTTGGTTAGGTTATATATTTTGACAACGACCACTTATACCTTCAGTAGCTTAGGCGACATCAAGAATTTACTCTATTGTCAGGAAATACGACTTTTAGAGGGGTTTAATTTGAGTAATTTGGGAATTAATCCTTATTTTCCTCATTTTACATTACTTGTTGTTTTTCATTTGTTTCAGCATGCAGGTGTAGTATATGCACAACACTCATAGTCGAGGTAAACCCTTGACTCTATTTGACCTTAAGATCTAAAAGACAATGAGAATAATGACCTAGAATAATGGGGACAATGCTACAAATAATGCCTTGAATGTAGTACTGAATCAGAACAAATAGTAATAATAACCTACCACCACTTGAGGATGCTAATCTACCACCACAGGATCTTCAAGCCACATCTAACACATGGAATTAATACAAGCTTGATCCTGTGGCAATGGATGCCAACGGAACTATTATGTTACCTCCGTTATCGGATGACACAAAATTCATTATTCAAGTGGGTTAATTCAAATGCTACAAAAGCGAGGGTTGTTCTTGGGCTTTCTATAAGTGGATTTATTTAACCATCTACATAACATTGTTTTCGTCTGAAAGATCATGATGGGAAGTAAGAATCTATCCATAGATGACATTGGGCTCTGTATCTTCCTATTATCACTAATAAACAAAGCAACGCTATGGTTATCCGAGCTTCCATAGAGTTCAATCACCAGCAGGGCAAAAATGCAGAATAACTTTTTGGAGGGGCTCTTTCCTAGGTCACAGAAGCTGAACCTAAAGGATCAGACTAACAACTTTGACCAATTGCTTTGGTGATTCGATCAGTACCATGTGGGAGTGGTTTATAAAGTGCCTGAGAAGTGTCCTTGATCATAAGATCATTAGTGACACCTTGGTAGAAATCTTCTAACGAGCCTTGGGTGAAAATAGTCAAGCTATTGCTGACACTATCATGGGAGGTTCATTTCTACATTGTCCATTCTTGGTTATAGTTAAGTGATTAGAGAGAGTGGTCAAGATAAACTATGCATGGGGGATGAGGGATAAGTCGCTTACTAAGAGCTCTTTCTCAGTTAGCGCTAATTCTAAGCTGACAAAAATAAATGATGAGATGATGCAAGAGCTTGCTCAAATTAGTGCTAATATAGGGTTGTTAATGAAGCAAAGTCAGGAGCATGTGAATGCAGTAGCTTATCAGCCTCCACGACAATCTATGTATGAGGAGTCTTACTATGAGAAGGACACTTGCATAGTCACTGATCAAATGGCAAGTTTTTGGACTAATTTTCATCGATGTATTCAGGATTATTGATGCCAAGGTCAAGAAAATAAAGGTCGAAACTTTAATAGGGATAGCGCTTTCAGAGACAATAATTGAGGAGGCAATTATGACTGAATAGGGACCAGTATAGAGATGCTAATTAGGGACACAAAGATGGTTACAGAAATGGTCCATATGTGCCACCACTCAATTGAGACTTTGGTACTGGTAGCTCTGGAATTGAGGAGATGTTCAACCAACTGTTAAAGAAGGCTGACACTCAGGATGAGACCTTAAAGAGGATGAAATCTGACATCTCTAGCATTAATAAGAAAATTCTGTATCATTCTATTGCTATCAAGCATCTGGAGTAATAGTATGGTCAGATGTCAACTCAGTTGAACTTACTTCAAAAAGGTACATTACCTAACAACACAGTTCAAAATCCAAAGAATGAGGCACAGTGTATGGTAGTGATGACATGTGGCGGCAAGTAGACCATCAACCTACTGATGCCAGTTGATGATGATGAGGTTCGTACGGAGATGGTTGAGAGCAAGGATGCAGAGACTGGAGATGCAAGCTTTAAAAATGGGGTGAGTGATACAGTAGTGACTCCACAGAAGTTGAAACCCATACCTAGACCTGCCCTTTTTTTCCCTCAAACTCAAAAAGAAGGAGGAAGAAGGTAAATTTCAGTAGTATACTAAATCAACTCTCCATCGACATCCCTCTTATTAAGGTATTGGACAAGATGCTTGGGCATGAAAAATTCATGAATGACTTTGGTGACAAAAAAGAGGAATGTAATCCAAAAGCTCTCTCAAGAGCTTTAACATTGCAGCATGATAGTAACAAGGTCCTTAGTATAGAAGACAAAAGATCTTGGAGCATTCACCGTACTCTGCACCATTGGAAATGTTGAATTTGCAAAGGCATTATGTGATTTAGGTGCCAACATCAATTTAATATCCCTTGCATTATTCTATAAGTTAGGCTTAGGAGCCCCTATTCTAACAAATATACGGTTGTTGATGGCTAACAAGACAATGAAGAAGCCTGCAGAGATATTGCATTATGTCATTGTCAAAGTGGGAAAATTCATATCCCCCATAGAATTTGTGATTCCTGATAGTAAGGTTAATGTCGAAGTCCCAATCATCTAGGGCAGACCCTTCCTAGCCACTGGACGACCATTGGTGGATATGAAGTTGGGACAACTCAAGTTCAGATTGGGTAATGATGAGGTTGTCTTCAGTATTTGCCAACATACAAAGATGATTGATGATCTGAAAGTAGTCTCTATCATCCAAAGTATTGATGAAGTGAAACCATAGGTACTAATTGAAGAAAGGCTAGGTGTCAAAATTGTAGAAGCAGTGTCAATGAACTTTTAGAGTGATGGCATCCCAGAGTATGTGGAGACTATAAAAGCCCTGGGAATATTTAGTTTCACTAGATATCAAGTTAAACTTGAATTAGACTTGAAAAATTGAGAGTCACTACCTACTAAACCATCCATCAAGGAGCAACCGGTGTTGGAATTGAAGACTCTTCCAGCCTATCTGGGGTATGTGTTTTTGGGTACTAACAATACTTTGCCTATCATTATTGCTACAAACTTATTAATGAATAGGTGAACATGTTGATCACGATACATAAGCAATTAAAATAGGCTTTAGATGGATAATTGCTGACATCATTGCCATCCTACTGGGAGTATGCACCTACAAAATTAAATTAGTCAAAGCCTACAAATTGATTATTGAAAACTCAAGGCACCTCAACCCATTTATGCAAAAGGTAGTGCACAAAGAAATCATTAGGTGGTTGGATGTAGGTGTGATATATCCAATTGCTAACAATGAATAGGTGAACTCGATCCAATGTGTTCCAAAAAAGAGAGGTATCACCATGGTCCCAAATGCTAGTAATGAGTTGATCCCCATTAGACTAATCACAGGTTGGAGGGTTTGCATGGATTATAGGAAGCTCAATGCATCAATCGAAAAGTATCACTTTCCTATGCCATTCATGGACCAGATACTCGATCACTTGGCAGGAAAAAGCTGGTATTACTTTCTTGATAGGTACTCGGGCTACAATCAGATCTTTATTGCTTCAGAAGACCAAGAGAAAATGATATTCACATGTCCTTATGACACCTTTCTATTTAAAAAGATTCCATTTGGGTTATGTAATGCACCAATGACATTGCAGAGATGCATGATATCTATTTTCTCAAACATGGTAGAAGACACTATCGAGATATTTATAGATGACTTTAGTGTGGTTGGAGACTCATTCAAAGATTGCTTGAAGCATTTGCATATGGTGCTTCGGGGATGTGAAGAATGCCATCTTATTCTTAATTGAGAAAAGTGTCACTTCATGGTAAAGGAAGGCATTGTGTTGGGGCACAAAACCTCCATCAAAGGAATTGAGGTGGATTGAGCCAACATAGAGGTGATTAAGAAGCTTCCTCCATCTATATCTGTTAAAGGTGTGAGAAGTTTCCTAGGCCATGCAGGTTGTTGTAGATGTTTTATAAAGGACTTCTCAAAGGTTGCATACCTTCTGTGCAAACTACTTGAGAAGGATGCTAAGTTCGTGTTTGATGAGGCATGCCTAAAAGCCTTCGAGAGGTTGAAGCAAGAATTGATATAAACACTTATCATAGGTTCTCCAAATTGGTCGAAGCCCTTATGATTAAGTGTGATGCAAGCGGGGTTGCCTTGGCCCTAAATACAACGCCAAAAAACTACACTATCACAGAGTAGAAGTTACTTGTAGTGGTCTTTGCATTTGAGAAATTCAGATCTTATCTTTTAGGAACCAAAGTCATTGTACACACTAACCATTCAGTATTGTGGTATTTAATGGTGAAGAAGGATGCAAAACTAACACTAATTTGATAGGTACTTCTTATTCAAGAGTTTGACTTTGATGTGATTGATAAAAAGGGGATTGAGAATCATATTGCAGACTACCTATCCAGATTAGAGGATGAGGCTATGGCAAAGTTTGATGATAGAGTGGAAATTGATAAGTCATTCCATATGAGAGAGTACTAGCAACATCTCATGACTTGATACCATGGTTTGCAGATTATGCAAACTATTTGGTTAGTGATATTGTACTACTGGACTTGAACACTCACCAGCACCGTAAGTTTAGTCTGATGTGAGAGTTTTTTTGGGATGATCCGTATTTGTTTCACATGTGCACAGATAGGATTATTTGTTTCTATGTTCTTAAGGTTGAAACGATGAGTACATTAGAGGCGTGCTATTCATCCTTAGTGAGAGAGCAACATAGTGGAATTAGGATAGCACGAAAGATCTTACAGTGTGGCTACTATTGGCCAACCATCCACCATGATGCCCATGACTATGCCAAGGCTTATGATAGATGCTAGAGAAAAGGTTGTGTTTCCCACAAGCACGAGCGCCCTCTAAACCCCATTATGGTGATTGAATTATTTGATGTTTAGGGGATAGATTTCATGGGCCCATTTGTTAGCTCTCATGGGAACAAGTATATTCTAGTAGCTATGGGCTATGTATCAAAATAGCTTGAGGTGATGTTGCTTCCCAATAATAAAGAAAAGAGTTTCATAGTATTCCTGAAAAGAAATATTTCTCAAGATTTGGTACCCCACAGGCAATCGTCAGTGATAAAAGTTCCTATTTTTGTAGTAGGTTATTGAAAGCTCTACTTGAAAAATATAGGGTAAAGCATCAGGTGACCATACCCTACCACCTACAGATGTATGGGCAAGTTGAGGTGTCCAATAGGGAGATCAAATAGATCTTGTCAAGGACTATGAATGCAAACTGGACTGACTGGTCAGAAAAGCTTGATGATGCATTATGGGTATACCAGACTGCATTCAAGACTCTCACAGGTATGTCTCCTAACCAACTTGTCTTTGGTAAAGCTTGTCACTTAAGGGTAGAGCTTGAGCACAAGGCCATGTGGCCTCTCAAGAAGTTAAATTTGGATTGGAATAACCTAGAAAACTCAAGGCTGAGCCTACTTAATGAGCTTAATGAGTTCTATTTAAAGGCATACAAAAGCTTAACCCTGTATAAGCAAAGAATAAAGCTGCAACATGATTGTCGTATTAAGAATCATCAGTTTACACCAGGAGATTTGGTCTTGTTATACAACTCCAAACTAAAGTTGTTCATTAGGAAGCTCAAGTCAGATGGTTAGGGCCTTTCAAAGTGTCACATGTTTTCAAACATGGGGCTGTTGAGTTGGAAAACTGAAATGGCACAAAATTCAAGGTCAATGTCCAAAAAGTTAAACTATATCATGGAAATATTGAAAAAGTGAAGACAGTGGAAGCGTGAACACTTGGTGAAGTCTGAGTACCCAAGTTGTCCAAATCGTGCTGTGACAATAAGTCAGGCACTGGTTGGGAGGCAATCTAAGAGGGACTGGTGGTCAGGCACCCAAATATGTTCTTTTTAACCCCTATGCTTTGATTTAGTTATGTTTTGTTGCATTGAGGACAATGCAAACTCTTTTCGATGGGGTGTGGGTAGTTATAGGCCTCGGTGAAGTCTGAGTAACCATGACCTATAACTATCCTAAATTTTGAGTCAGAGTGTTTTTTTTTGCATGTGTTCTTTTCGTAAGGACATTTATTTTCTATTGAAAATGTACGTTTAGGATGTGTAAGTAGTATTAGTAGGATATTGTACTAAAGTCTATGACATATGCTAGTTTTGTGGAAAGATGATACCCATCGAATTTTTGTGTTAGGTAGTTTTAATAACAACCATATGAAAGCAATGATTGATAGTGCTTGTTCTGATAAGTGAGTGCTAGTATTGATGAAAAACATGATCTGAGAGTCTATATTGATAGTGTAATTGCCAAGTGAGTGTAAGCTTCTTTGCATAATTCTTATATTGTGTTTCAATTTAGAACTTCCCCTATTACTCTAACTAAGATTGTAGGTTAGTTAGTTAGGAAAGAATCTTAGACCATTGTTCATATTAGTCGACTTTGCCTAAATAACCAACCAAATGCTTGATGTATCCCTTTATCCTAATGTTTGAGCTTTGCATATACCCTTTTCTTTGTAAACACATAAGTAACTAAGCCTTGTTGAAACTGAAATCCCGAGTTTGCCCTGGTCCTTCCATGAATATTGTGCATGCGACTGAGGTAAAAATCTTAAGTTGAGGGTGACTGGTATAAGGAAAATCACACAAAATGAGGTGGAAGCTAGTGATATATGAAAAGGGGGAAAAATGTGACTTGGGTGCAAAAAATGAATAGATGCCTAAATAATGAGCTAAAAAGAAAACAAATGTGAAAATAAAAGCAATAAGCTTAAAAATGTGAGTAAGGCAGCCAAAAAAGTTTGAAATAGAAGAAGGGAAGAAAGAGTTGAAAATAACAATGTTGGTAGGGCGAAAGGGTAGAGTGACACAGTGTCAAAGAGGGCCATTAATCACTATGTTCCTAAAAGATCATACCAAAGCCCCCTAAGCCTATGTTACAAGCTATGAAAGTCCTATAGTGATCTTAGTCCAAGTAATCAATGGTCCTAGTTGTGAGTATAAGGGAAAGCATATGATATTGAGTACAGTGTTTGAATATCTATTGTAAGTGTGAGTTATTTTGTTTATTCCCAAACATCAAATATGAAAATACTATCATAAGTAGGATACGAGTCTTCTTTATGTGAGGGCACTTGCATTACACTATTGATTCTAGGCTCTTTTTTGCTTATTTATGGTTGCCTTGCTTGTCACAGTTACATTATCACATATATTGATCTGCATTGGTTGATTTGATGACTATTTAATATACATTAACGAGGTAGTGTGAGTATTTGTGCTTAAATTAGAGGTAAAGTATGTCATTAGATTGAGGTCTGTGTTGCTATACTACTTATGTAGATTGAGTTTGTTGCTAGAGGAAAAGCAATAATTTTTAGTTGAGGGTGTTGATGTGCTGTCAAAATACAATACTTTTGATGCTTAAAACTTGAAATTTTGTGTATTCTCAAAGCGATGTTAGTAGGTTTGATGTGTTTTTATGTTTAGTTTGCAGGATTACATGATTTGGCATGATTTTGGAAAAAAGTCTGTAGAAAATAAGTTTTTGAGGACTTATGAAACACTCTATGGGCAGTGATATTTCCACAAGCTGTAAAAGGTTGCGTGGATGAGATTCAGTGAAGGGTCTAATTTTAGAAGTTGTATCCATGAACTGTCAGACGAGCGATAGAAGGTTTAACGAGCCGTTGATTGGTTTCGTGCCTAGAGGATCAGAGTTTGAAGAGTTTTTGAAGAGTTTTTAGATAAAAGTCTATACAGGTCGTAAGTGTGAATATGACCCATTGGAAGGTCTTGTAGATGGGAATCTAGTTTTTAAAGAATGCAAAGTATGAAAAGTATGAAACCTTGGTACAGGTTGTCGATCTTTATACGACCCATAACCCAGTCCATAGAAACTACCAAATCTAGTTTTTCTATTCTGTTTTGGATTTGTATTTTAATTATTATAAATAGGATTTTTAGGTTTTTTGATAGAGAGATGCACAAGAGAAATAAGACACACTTTTGGGACTTCATAATTTGTAATTTTTACATTGAAAATATTATAATGTGATTTCTTGTGGAGAACTTTGGATTTCTTGTTCTTGATTTTAACATTATAAGTGTTCAGTTATGCTATTCTATACCATGATTCCTTTATATATAATGAATATGCATAGTTTAATCCACAACTAGGGTTGTGGGAACCATGAAGAACTAATTCTTGAAAAGTGTGCATGCATGTATTAATTTCTCTCCATTTAGATTGCTTTTTAACGGTGGCCAACATTACAACCAACCTAAATTTTACTGACTTGATCAAGGTAGTAATGAATAAAAAAAGAGAATTAATTAACCAGATTTGATGTGATCCTTCTCATCTAATATACCAAACTGGATCAAGGAGAGGTTGTATTAGAACAAAAGGTAAGGTTTAGTAATGTCACACTATTGGTATGGATCAAATCACGTAGTAAAATTTGCCTCTCACCTGGATAAAAGGGTTAGGTAAACTTAAATTATTGTTCTGCATGTTACACACTAGAAAAGATTACGACTATTTGGTGATACTAAGTTAGGAATTCATGGGGAACACAATTCCTTAGTCATTTCTCTCACTGGTTTCACAACAGTTACTTTTTGTTTAGGTTAATTTTCTTCTAACTACAAAAATCCCCCACTTTCGTGAGATAAGTAGGTTAATTCATTCGACTTGCTTGTACTTATTCTAGGTCTAGACCATATTCCCTGTGGGATTCAACCTTAAGCTTGGTAAGGTTTAATATTTTGACAATGACCACTTATATCTTCAAAAAGGAGGTGTAACTTGGGTGACATCATTGATTAAAGGATTTATGTGCCAAAGTTTGGGAGCATTAGGCAACAAATTATGAAAGAAAGTCATGACACATTATGGGCCTGACACCCTGGAAGTATTGTATTAGGCTTTGATTGAGGCAATGTGACACCCCATAAATCTATGCTTTGCACCCATATTTCAATCCTTATTTGGTTAGGTTGGGAGTGTGTTAGGGTCGTGGGAGACTTCTAGTACTTAGACGGGTTCAAGACTTCCCTACGAGTTGAGTATTTGGTGTTAGTTCATGCAAGGGTCAACTTAAAATGAGCATAACTTTTACCACACTTAGAACTATAGAGCTCATGATATATCATATGAAATCCCTTTGCATTAGCATTCCAACGCACTTAGTTTCACCTCATTCAGAGGTCGGATGAAGGAGTTATGACCCTTTTCGTGAGACCCTCCCATGCAGTGCAACAACATGGGCTTTTAGATGGACAATGAGGTGTTGAATGGGCTATTTGGGCAGCCTTAAGCTGGAAAAGGATATTTTTGGACTAAGGTATGGGACATGGCCAGTGACATGGGCTATGTGGCTTGCCACTGACTGTGTGGTTGGTCGTGGAGGGTGTGCAAGTAAGGAAGAGTGAGCGAGAGAGGAGTTTTGACTAAGTGTGGTGCCACAGGCACCTTTGATGGGCAGTGGCAGGTCAGACGGCTCATGATCCTTATGTGTGGGGTGTCTTGAAACATTGTTTTTCTAAGTGTAGATGGACAGACCACTATAGGGACCATGTAACATCACACGGCCCATGAAAGTGGCCCTTCAAAGTGACGATGATGGTAATTTTTCTAAGTTTTCCAACTTCCAAATTTTGACCAAGTCTCGTCTCACGGGCACTCCGCATGACCCATGGAGTGCCTCATGACCTATGAAGCCTTTAGTGAGGCATCACTTTACCAATTTTTTCTTTTATTCATTAATGGCATTTTCGTGAATTTAATCTACTCTAATGACCTTTTTAGACTTCCAATGCTATCTTAACCTCCCCAAAAGACCTAAACCCTATACCAAAGGACCAAACTCATTACTCTCATCTCAAATGCACTCTCAAATTCTCTCAAGAGCCTCCATCAAAACCCTGATACAAATTCAAGGGAACTTAAGAACAAGTTTTGGATCCCAAGACCCACTTCCAAGCTTTAAGTCTTTCACTACCCATTTTCAAGAAACTCAAAGTCTAAGGTATGTAGATTTTAACCATTGGGTCTTTTCACCCATGCTGCTCAAGCTTTCTTTCTACATTAATTTTGTATTTATAAGTTGATTTACTTATGGGTCTTACTTATTATGAATTTGACTATGAACTATGTTGGGGTTTCATAAAAGTGTGATTGTTTAAGCATGTTTTGGGCTATGGCTCTATGATCTCTTTTAAGATTTGATGAAGGGTTTTAATGTATATTGCATGAGGGTATTACCAAGTGTTGGTGGGTGGTTTTACATTGATTTTTCTTGTATGATTTCACTCTTGAATTGCATGGTTTTATACTAGCATTACGCACTCACCAAATGTTTGATAAAATGTCCAATTAAGGTTTCTTGACTTGTGAAGGTCCAGTGTATGTCATATGAGCTAAGTGACTTTATGAAGATGAAAGTATAGTATATATGTATTGATTTCATAGAATTCATCTATAGTTTTATGAGTTGACCATAACTAATTGAGGGGTTGATACCTCAAACACTTTCAATGGATGGTGGTCATGTCCATTAACAAATTAAGGGGTTGATACCTCAATCACATTTGATGGGGTTGGTAAGTGATCAACCAATTGAGGGGTTGATTCCTCAATCATATCCGATAGAGAGTGGTCATGTCCATCAACTAATTGAGGGGTTGATTCCTCAATCACTTCTAAGGGGTAATCTACCTTGGATTCCAAGTACTAAGTTGCTTGGTCTATGATGATGGTCTCTTCCTTCACATGTAATAAGTTCTATATAAGCATATTTTACTTTAATTATCATTCATACATGTCATATTGTTATTATTCTATCTATTGCTTATTATATTGCATTTTGCCTATGTTGCCTATCCCTTGTTGCATTGCATCTTACATACTTAGAACATTCAAATGTACTAATGCATACTCTATGCCTACATGACACTACCATGTAGGAACCGGAGCACCGCTTGATCCTCCTCCTCCACATAGCTAGTTCGATTGTCCTACAAGCTTAATGGTGAGTCCTCCACTTTGGGGACGTAGCTTATGAACTCTTGCTTTCTTAATCATCCTCCTCCTTCTTGTGGCTAGTACAATCTCTCTCAAAGCAAGTTAGTGAGTCCTAAACTCCAAGGACATACGTCTCTTAATTTATACTATGTATTGACTCTTTCTATATTAGAAACATACGAATATGAGGGTGCGCCTAGAGATTGTCTTGGGCCCTGCTCCTATCTATGTAGTAGAGGTGTTGTTGGAACTTTATGATGTGTCAATGCTATACTCTATCAGCTTGTTATGTTTCTATGGTATTAAAGTTGTCCCTTTGGCCCCGTTTATCCCTATTTACTATCTCTAGTTGTTGTTCTAATGCTTCCACAACCAAAGATGTGTAATGATATGTTAAGACACTTGTTTGGAGTCCCTTCGGGTTCCCCATACACTGTGTCACATCTAGGCCCTATGCTTGGGTCATGATAGAAAATATACTATTGGCCACAAATGTGGGATGACATAACGTGCTACACGCAAACCTGTCTTGTGTGACAACAAGACAAGATAGAGTAGTGGTAACTTAGAGGACCTTTGGAGCTATTGCCAGTAGCGGAGTATCCATGGGAAAGCATCACCATAGACTTCATCACTTATTTGCGAAAGTCCAAAGGGTACGAAATGAAAATGGTTATGGTGGATAGGTCCTCTAAGTATGACACCTTCATGCTGGCCACAACAGGTTGTACTGCCAAAGATGCTGCCCAACTCTTCTTTAAGAATGTTGTAAAAAATTAGACGCTACCGAGGCACATCATTAGTGATCAAGACCCACAATTCATAGGAAACTTCTAGAGAGAATTGTTTGAGATCCTTGGTACAAAGCTAGATTTATCCACTAGTTTCCATCTATAAACAAATGGCCAAATAGAAGGTCCAACACTTTGTTAGAGTGCAACCTTAGGAACTTCATGAGCTCTCACTAGAGGGATTGGGCATGGTTGCTAGATTTAGCCTAATTCTTGTATAACTTGCAGCGAACTGAGGCTATCGAGAAGACATTATTCGAGTTAGCCACATGCCAATATCCACAAACTCCACATTTACTGCTGACCGCATTCAAGGATAAGAATTTGGGGGCTTATCAAATGGCCGAAGGTTTTAAAGAGTAGCTAGACACTGCCAAGTCATACTTAGACAAGGTGGCGAAGAAGATGAAGAAGTTTGCCAACCGCATGCGTCGTCCCATAGATTATAAGGTTGGAGACTTGGTCTTGGTTAATTTCAACCTAAGATAGTTCAAGGCATTACAAGGCGTGCACCAAAACTTGGTATAAAAGTATGAGGTTAGGAACTTTGCCAAGGTAGGCAAGATCTCATATAAGTTGGAGCTACTACCATCTCTAAAGGTTTATCCTATCTTCCATGCCAATGTCCTCGAGCAATACCATGAGGATAAGGATGATCCTAGCGAAGAATAGTCAAGTCGGGCGCTTATCACAGTCCTCGCTTCATATGATCGGGACATGAAAGCATTCATTCACTACCAAGCCAAGTGAAAATGGGGACAACTTGTTGCTTCTATGTTTCTCATGCACTGAAAGGGACAATCACCAGAAAAAGCTCCTTGCTTCATATGAACGGGACATGGAAGCATTCATTCACTACCAAGCCAAGTGAACAATTTGTCGCTTCTATGTTCCTCGTGCACTGAAAGGGACAATCACCAAAAGAAGCCACATGGGAATGATATAAAGACTTGTGGTAGTTCAAAGACAAGGTACGGGAGTTCCTACAACAAGAGTGCACCACAATCATCACCACATCAGGTAAGGGAGAATATCATGACTTGCCACTTGATCATCTTAAAGGGGGAAGAATCTAGAGTCTTGGAAGGATTTATGGAATATTCTAGAATCTTGTAGATAACACTTGAATGTCCTTAGAATTCTCCAAACTTGTGGAGCTTTCTAGAGTAGGGAATGTAAATAGTGAGAACTTGTATACTAAATATTATTCACACTTGACCCCAAGTGAGTAGTATAAATAGAGGTGGTTATTTTCTTGGCTAACCATCCAGAAATTGTAAAAACCTTCAAAAGCAATATACAAATCTTCTTTACAAAGCTCTCTTGTATTTTTCTATCTAGTGTTCCCTTAACAATCTAATTAGGTGGGCTTACATGAGCTTATAAGATCATGAAATATTCGTTAGTAATTTGTCAAGTGCCAAAAGAAAGTCTTAGTGAAAGCCTATGTCTAAGACAGTAAGCTCTATAAATATTTTGTTTTTTTTTTTCATATTTTATTTTGGTAACTTAATAAAGGAAGCATAGAAAATTATGGATAGTAAAATTACTTAAAAGTTACTTTATCAATCCTAAAATTACAAAATTTGTGGGAAGATATATATTTATGATAGAATGTGTATAGATTCCGAAAACAATTATTGAAAAAGTAGATTAATGACCTCGAAGGTCATTTCTGGAATTTTTGATCTAGTTACCATTTTGACCTTCCCAAAAGTTCCCATGAGTCATTTTTTGATAAGTCCAAAAATTAAATTTTGAAAATATTGTAAAAAGTTGGAGTTTTGAAAAAGAAAGAGTTTTAAAAGGCTTAAAGTTGGAAACTTCAAGTTTTGAGGTCATTTTGAGTTTCAAGTGTCAAAATTTGATTTCATCACTTCCATTAGTTCAAGAATGCCAAATCTGGTCTAGGAGAGCTTGCAAAATAAATTCAGAGTTAGAATGGAGATTTTAAGCCCAAAATTGTATTTTTAGTTTATTTTGGATTATAGGTTTAACTTTGATCAACATTCGAGGATTAGGAACTCATATCAAAATTCCGTTAGTTTTAGTGGATCCGAGTGACGAAAGTAACGCTAGAAATTCCTTAGTTGTAATATTTAGAGGTTTTGAGAATATTTAAATATTTAAGTCTAAAAATAGTTTAAATGATCTTTCTCGGGTTTAGGACCAAGAAGATTCTGGATTTGAATTCCGATGGTTTCGATAACTTTGGATCATCATTTCTAGTAGATTTTTAAGTTTTGTTTGTGTTCGCAGGGTTCGAACATATTCCCCAGGGTCCAATTCATATTTAGTTTTCCTGTAATGTTTCTGTTATTTCCAATTTTGGTGCATCTACCCAAAATCGTCTGCGATCGCACCATCTTTCCAGCATTCGTGGAGGTCAGTATGACTGGACCTCCACATTCATGAAAGATAGGCCTGCATCTGCGGAGCGGTGGCATTTCGTCCTTCGCATTCGCGAAAGCCCTGTCCACATTCGTAGAGTGTTAAGTTATTTGGGCCTCCGCATTCGTGGATATGGCTCTACGTTTGTGGAGCATTATGTGGGCCTGAATAGTGAACCTTTTTGAAAGACGCTTTAATTTTATTTTCCACCATTTTCATCCCTTCAAGCTTCATTTTCAAAGGAACTTTCGAGATATTTTAAAGCAAGGTGATTGGGTAACTATTTTGTAACCTATTTCATTGATTTACATTTTTTGATTTGTAATTTTAACTTCCGATTTTAGGATTTTAATAGTGTAAATTGGGGATTTCTCGGACTTTGATCTGCAAACTCTAATCATTAATTTCTCCCTCATTTTAGCTCCATTTTTGAAATTATATTCATCGTTAAACTCCTTATCACCTTAGGAACACGTTCATATATTAATTTTAGTGTCCAACTATATTTTTCAGCATGAGATTTTTGACCATTTTGCACTTTTCATTCAAATTGATTAGTTTTAGTGTCATTAGATTTGTTATGTGATTGTGATGTTATATTTGAATAGATTGTGGTAATTTGAAGTATGTAGGAGGGGGAAGACAGCGATTTCAACTTGATATGAGACTTTATTTAAGGCAAGTGAACTTTGTTAGAACTCGCATTTTTGTGCATGGAAACAGTTATGGAAAATTTAGGACCTAAGTGTCATTATTGAAAAGTTTGGAGACCAAAGTAGAATATTGTGTAGTTGGGGTCTTGAACTTTATTTGGGCCAAGTGTAGTGTACTTGGCAAGATGTGTATATATAAATGTATATTTACATACATATAAGACTATTCTTATTATTTGAGATAATTTTTTGCTTAGAAAAAGGTTCTAGAACAAAGAGTGCCCCACCTTAAATTTGTGTTACTTTACTATTGGAACATGTGTGAGAGGTGGGGCCAAGGTGTGGTCTATATATATTACAACTCCCTTATCCTGTTCTCATTTTATACATCTTCACACTTAGGGAAAAAAAAGACCAAAACCAAGAGTTCCTACAAGAAGGCTCTCGGGCTTGAGCCTAAAAAAAACCATAATTCACTTTTTTCAATTCCACAATTATTTTGATGCTACAAGCCTAGTATATTAGGTCCCCTAAGTAGCGTGGAGGTGTTGGTTGGTCAAGAAAATGTTTGGTTTTACGACAATATCGATTTGGGTCCATCTAAGAGGGTTGAAAGGTATGTTAATTTCTGGCTTTGTTTTAGGTAAATTAAAGCTTGTATGTGTGTTGGTATATGTTAAATTGAAAGGAAATATTGAAAAATAGCTTGTTTAAATGAGTTGTGAAGATGGGGGTTAGGGTCGAAATTTTGGGTATGTATGTATATAGGGTTATATTGTTTGGATTAAATGAGTTGTGAAGATGGGGGTTAGGGTTGAAATTTTTGGTATGTATGTATATAGGGTTATATTGTTTAGAAACCATGAAAGTGTGTCTAGATGGCATGAATATGAGCCTTATGGGGGTGAAAGAGGTATGAGAATTATTTATATGTGTACTTGAAGAGCTGGTCGAATTGGGGTCCATGTAAGTAAGTAAATGTTATGTTTTAACGTTGGAAGTATATGTTTGACGTTTGTGTGATGTAATATAGTTCTTGGAGTGTTAAGGCAATGTTTGAATATGATATATGTAGATATATAGTAAGCTGCCCATTTTTGTAAATGAAGCGAAATGAGGATCGTTGGTGAATTTGTTGCAATAATGGCATTGGGAAGACTTGTTGTTGTTGTTGCTGTTGATGTTGTTGTTGTTATGTTGATTAATTGGAGCCGAGATGGACTCTTGGGGCAGCCTTTATTCTAAGGAAAGTGCTGCCGAAAATTTTATAAAATTAGGGGCAAGATTTGGGATTTGAGGCCCGAAAAGGCTTTTAGCTAACCATTGATATTATTGTGAATTTTTGTAGACGTTGGACATCTGGAAGTGTAAGTTGAATTGACTTTGTGTTTGAATTAGTTGAAGTATTATTGTGAATTTTTGTAGATGTTGGACATCCGGAAATGTAAGTTGGATTGACTTTTTGATTGAATTAGTTGAACGAGTAATTGAGGTATGTAAAGCACTTTATTCTATGACATGACTTAGTTAAACATAGCTACATGATCTTACTTTCCATTACTCACCTATGTTTGACATCAAACAGAGGGCATGAGAAAAAAACTTCAGCTGATCATTTGTGAACTCTTGTCAAAGCTTCGTGTTTTATAGC
The DNA here is from genome assembly GCA_000787875.1 of Solanum virginianum. Classification (NCBI taxonomy): domain Eukaryota; kingdom Viridiplantae; phylum Streptophyta; class Magnoliopsida; order Solanales; family Solanaceae; genus Solanum; species Solanum virginianum. The sequence goes on from DF366915.1 coordinate 17,375, forward strand.
TATGGCAGCCCCCTTTGTTTTATTTATGTTTTTGATTTGGCAAGGAGATATCTATTCCCATAAATGATCTTGTTCTAGCTCATTACAACGTATGTGTTTGTCTTAAGAGTCTCATATTTGATTACATATTATTTAGGATAAAAACTTAAGTTTGGAGTTCTTCTGGCTACTGTCTGTGCTCTTCTTGACTCCCTGCGACCATTGTTTCATCTTTTGTCTTTAAGTACATATATATATATAATTTCTTATTCTGTTAATTAACAGAGGCAAAAATATGAGTTTTCCTCCACATACTTAGCAACTATTATGTAAAATGCCAACAAATCTTTTAGTTGATTTTTCTCTTATGATTAGAAGAGTAATCTCCTAGCGATTTAAATAGGATGAACTTGAGAATCGGTTTTGCATTTTAGGAAAGATATTAATGATGGTTTGGTTGTCTTGAGTTTGATTTAAGGTTACCAATTGTAAGATAAGTGTTGTGAATAGCATATTCATTTTAAAACTACTTGGCTTCTAATTTTTCTGGAAATGTTTCAAGGTATGTTTTGTTGGATGACGGAAGGATTTATCAAGGAACAATTAGTTTCCTTAGTGTTTTCTTTAGTAAGTTTCCACTCATTAATAAATAAACATGTTTAATGGAATTGTAAATAAATTTTCTTTTTAAAAATAATGAAACTTTTTGATATCCCATTGAATTAGTTGGAAGCCTTTTAGGAGGATCAACATTTCTATGAGGACGTTAAGATTCGGAGAGAATGATGAAAAATATATTGAT
>DF366914.1:0-10195 GCA_000787875.1 Solanum virginianum
TATATATATATATATATATATATATATATATATATATATGTATATATATTAAATTTTATGATCAAACATATTTTGAAAGTTTAATTCATAAGTTCTCAAATATTTAAAAATTTATGACCACACGCTATATTAATTAAGTCATGTTTACATATAACTCTATAATTTGAACTAAGTGCATTTGGAGTTAAATCTCTGTCTAACCAATTGATTCAAACTCGACTGCAAGCACCAAATTAATTAGGCTAGAATGATTTCAATCCAATTGAATGTATATAATTTGATTAGGCTTGATTAATATTCAGACTCATCTCTATAATGTTTAATAGAGTTTTAATTTAGATTTTACAATTTAACTTGATATTTAAAATTAGTGAGAAAAATATTTTTGGTTAACATTTGCTTTAAAATATATTCATTTCTTTTGTCAGAATAACTTTTTATTTTATCTATATTATATTAAAAGTGTGAAAGCCTTAAAAATATTGTTCAAACTTTTTGTCTTTCATTAAAAGACTCCTCTTTAGACAAAATTGTCTTTTCACCTTTTTTTCTTTAAATTCTTATTTAATTATATTTATAATATTGATTTTTAAAATATATAAAAATAAATGCTAAAATAAGGACGTCTAGCCGTAGAAAGACTCTTAAATCTTCCTAATTTAATAAACTTCTACTTCTTCCTTATTTGGATCAAGAAATATCTTACAACCGCTAAGGAACATCCTTATTTATCATGATATATAAGACTTTTATAAATAAATAATTTATTAACATTACTTTTATAGCGAATAATTTATCTTTTCATAGGTTCATAATTAAATTTATTTTTTTTGTGTAATATTTGTTATCAAACGAGGTACACACTTTGATCACAGGCAGAATTGTCTATTCACTATTTTTTAATTTATTATTTTATATTTCATTTATCCAGTTTCAAGATTCACTTTGGAATTAGAATTTCTCGAGACAAAGTTATCGTTTCACTATTTTTTAATTTATTATTTTATATTTTATTTATTTAGTTTCAAGATTCACTTTTGAATTAGAATTTTTTTATGTTTAGATTTCATTTTTAATTTAGGACTATTCGATATAAATAATTATCTAGGGTATGAAGAAAAAAAACAAAATATTATTATTTTTCTAATATTTAAGATTTTGAAATTAACTAAAATTTTCATATTAAATATTTTATTAATAAAAGTATGTAATAAAACAAATTCAAAAAGAAAAACAATAACTAAATTAACCTTAAAACATTAAGCTACTCCTTTTGTATTTTAGAGTCTTTTTTAATAATTAAATTAATCAATTAATTGTTTAACTCCTAACTATTCAACTTCAAATTATTATTTTATGTATTCATAAACTATTAACATATATTAGAAGTAAGTGAATTGATTTTCTCATCTTTGTCCGTTCATATAAAATTAAACTATTGCATCAAATTAATAGTATTTATTTAATTTTATTTATATGAATATTATATTTATTTTAGTGATAAATATTATTTATATAGAAACTTTTAGATTGACACGACATGCAAATATTAAATTAATTGGAAAGAAAATTAAAAATGATGAATTAAAATTTGAAAAAAAATATCTTATAGTCTGTTTTCCAATTGTATTTTCATAATTTCAAATAAAATGTTATTTAGCTCCTGTATAATCCAGGACAAAAAAATTGTCCTATATTGAGCAGTTTAGAGACTGCAATATTGTGTTTCCGCAACGCAATTGCAAGTTTACATTTTCGCCACGTATGGGCACGTGGCACATTCTTAGATCCCCTCTCTGAGCACCGCTTCCATAGTTACGCCTGAATTCAGAGGCATATTATCAAACACCTTATGTGCACCGGACATACATCGCTGGCAAAGGTTATATGAATACTCAAAATTGCCGATGAGGAGTATCATTTCATGCCTTAAACGACGGCGTCCTGCAGTGCTGTCCCCAAGTAATTTGCCCTTTGTATTAACACTAGCTGGGTAATTTTATTTCGTAGGGAAGAGTGTTACTGTTTTCCCATTGTGTAATGCTAATCATACCATTCTCTTAGATCAATGAGCCTAAATATCCGAATTGTTTGAATTTAGGCACTGGAATCTCGCCTAAACTTCACTCTGACTTAAAAAACCTTTACTTTCTACCACAATTTAAGCTTTAGGTTTGATACTCTCACTGGTTTCATCAAATGATACAATATTGTTAGCAAATAGCATACACCATATTAGTTATAATGGTGTTATTTAGTTCTTCCATAATTAAGGTTAAAAGTACGGGCTGCCAGTACCTGATCAATTATGTATTTTTTGGCTACGCTTGGCTGCTGTGGAGAAAGAGAGTGAAAATCCCATGTGGAATTGGTTTAATTTTGGCATAATGTACATACATAAAAACTCAATCTTGGCCTAAAGTAGCATGTAAGAACTCAAACTTTGAGAGTGCACGTGAGACACTTCAACTTGTCTCCACTGCGTGCACGTGAGACACTTCAACTTGTCTCCACTGTGTCAGGTAAATACTCCAACTTACATAATTATCATCTAGACACCTCCAAAATTTGTGTCAAGGGGACAGTGTCGACGAGTTAGGGTGTTTGGTTGTTACTTGAGATCAAGTTGAGGTGCCTAGATGTACACCCGGAGTGCTTACTTACGAGTTGAGGTCAAGTTTGAATGAATGTTTATGTATTATCCCTTTAATTTAATACTTTCAACATATTTTACATTGGACCTTTTTGAACTCACCCACTTTATTTGGATTTCTATCTCCTCCCCCAGAACCAGCCTCTTGCTTAAGAAATATCAACTGTTGTAGCTTTTAGACCAGGTGTCACCTTTGTAAGCGTTCCTCATATTTTCTCGCTGTAGCTATCATTACCCTCTGCTTATTACTGATGAAGTTATAGCTTTTGAATCAGTTTCTGATCTTATATGTTATCACTCAACTTCTTTAACTAATAACAAAAATTAAGTGGTTACTTTTCCACCCGGCTTCTTTGCAGCTGTGTGTTTTGGCTGCTCAGTTGAGACTGCTTTGTGTGAGTACTCATCAAGTAGTTCTCCTGAGGTTATTCTAGCTGGAAAGCATGGCAACTTTGTGGGATCATGTTTGTCAACCCCAAAATTGTAAGTGAATGAATATTGCTCTCCTCTCTCTCTTGATGTGGCTGGTTACTGAACCAGTCCAATGCTGTTTCCGAAACGTCCTTGCACTTCTCTTTTGCATTACTGATCAATTTATTGGCTTCACCACCCCATGTTTATCTTGTAGTCTAACATTTGTGCATGCATTTTGTGGTGAAATATTTCCTTCCCAAGGAGTTCCCTTTGTCACCTCCAAATTCATGAGTTAATGCACTTTTGGTGCAGCTTTTCTACCGGTTTTTCCAGTGTGCATGGAGAAAGGCCAACTGCTGAGTATGCTAGGTTGAGGAAGGAATCACTAGAAAGCGAATTTGGTCATGCACTTACTTATAAGTCAAAAAACCTTTCATCATTTTATCGTTTTGGCCCATTCATGGCTTTGTACAGAGCAGCCATTATTTCATTCTATGTGTTGAAGCTAACCATTTGGCGCTTATTTGTCCATGATTTAAGAAGACGTGCTGTTAAGGTATATTCAGTTCTCCTATGGAATTCTATCTGAAAAGTTTTATTTCTTACTGTAGGTGTAGTATAGACATATTGACAGATGACTCTGTTCTGTCTATTTGGTCTTATTGCATACAATGGATTAGATTTTTTTACTGTAGGTGTTCTCTACGCATTTTGACAGAATTGCAAGAATGGATCAGAAAGTGGATTTTGCAGCTTCAGAGCATGAAAGCTGTGAAATGACTTACCATTATTTCTTCAGTATTTTCTAGCAATCTTGCCATGATAAAATGGAAAAGCTGAGGAAAGGAAAACATCCAATTCTTCTTTTATTAGAGTACTGAAACTAACTTCACATGCTTTAACCCTACCATTTTATTTATCCCAAGTAGAAGGTAGTGTGCCTTGAAACATCCTTTCCTTATTGATGTGACTGAAAAAAATAAAGAAACAGAGAAGGCAAAAATGGGCGACACTGTATTTGAATATAGTTCTTTGATACTATTATGTTTTAAATTTACTGGGAATGCCTTCATTTAGGTATTTCTTATTGTAGTGATTTGAATGGAGACTTTTCAATGTATTTTTGTAAAACAATCACCAGTTATTGAATTGAGTATTAAGATATGCTTTCCTGCTGTTGTCAACAGCTAGCTGACACCTATATGTCTGTGAATCGTACAATTGCTGCTCCTTAAAGAGTTTGGCTGTTAAAAAGTATGGCTTCAATTGCCTTTCATTTTTTGTTGGATGAGGAAGGTGGTCTTGGTTTGATAGTTAATTTTGGTTTTATTCGGAGGTTGCTTTACCTCACTCATATTTCACCCAACTAGTATTTTCAAAAAATTCACTAGATTGGTTTTCAGATACTATTACACAGGCTTTAACAATTAGTTTACTTCTTATATTTGCAGTTCCGTGAAACTCTTATCCACTTGGGCCCTTTCTACATAAAGGCAAGTTACACCATCTGTTATGCCTATCTTATCCTCTCATGTTGGTACACAAACATCATTGTTTGTCTAAGTGTTCATATCTGTCTGCTGTGGTATAGTCTATTATCACTTTCTGTCCTTAGTGCTGCTTCTACGAGGGGGTGAGGACACTGCTTCAGTATGCTTACAACTAATGCTGTAGGAGCATGTACATGATGACATGCCTCATTCTCATCACATGGAAGGAACATGAATTGAAGAAAGTAATTTATCTAGTTGAGGTTCTTGGGTGAAGTCTGACATGCCGCGAGGCCAGGCTCACCACTCCGTTCCATTCTCAATTTGCGGCTTAGATTGTTGTAGAATTATTCTACTCTAATATGTGTAGCCCGGACTTCAGTATTTTTCTATTGAATTAGACTATGCACACAAAATTGACCCCCCCTGCTTTGTTGATCAAATGGGGTGGGGTGGGTAGTCAGAGTCTTACAATAAAAGTAGGGATCTTGAGTTGATCTCTGAGAATTACGACTTATAGTCAAATGTGTTTAGGAAGAGTCTATTCCCTGCTTTGAACTTTTTCTTTATGTCAAATGGTATCCCTTGTGTTGCTGGTAGAAAATTTCACTATTGAAGCGCTGCTAACATCTTGCTAATGCTTTTTTTTTTTTTTGTGAGAATGATAACAACTTTATAAATAAAGATAAACTGCACAAGCCGTGGAGTTGCCCAAAAATAGTAATGCTTTGCCCTCTAAAATATTGATAAGATTTTTTTTTGGGACTTCTTTGTCTTGAAAATAATCTTATCAATTCTACCACCTAAACTGACCTATAAGAACATTCCATTCTTTAAATTGGTTTACTGATGGATGATATCCTTTGAAGGAGCCATTTAATTCAATTTACTCTAGAAAAGAGTCATGTGATATGAAGCAAAAAAAGAGGATTGTAATGTGATGGAATAGTCTTATTCCTGTAATTCAAGATGGAGAATAAGAGGATGAGTCGGCATTCCTTTGATTTGCCTTTTTATGGCTGAGTGGTATCATATTCGGAACCTAATGAGATGGAGTAGTTTGATTAATTAATTAGATCATCTGAAGCTTTTGTGATGTATCTCACTCAAAAAATGGCACAATTGGTTTTGCTTGGAACAGGATTAAAAAAATACTTTCTTCATCTGCTTTCTTGAAGTATTCAAAACAAATTAATTTTTTGGGGTGGGTGGGCACCTATGGAATGGCAAGAGAATGTATTTGATCAGTGATGCCGCTTCTTTACCTACTGATAAGGAGATTAGGGTTGATAGAACACCATTTGGAGAAAATATTCTGCTGATGTGATATTCTTCTTGTTTATTGGCTACATATCTGATTCTCTATGATAAGCTTTTAAACAGAGTGGTCCTGTGTGAGATCAATTCTATTTGGTGACATGGGCCAAAGAGCCCTTGTAATTTCAGATTGATTACATGGTGCATCAGCCCTGGGTTCCAACAGGAGCTTGTAACTTGTCTCCAGCAGGGAAAAAGGTCTTATGGTTAATTCTGCAATTGTTTAATAACAGCTGGGACAAGCTTTAAGCACAAGGGCAGACATATTACCAAAAGTGTATTGTCAAGAACTTGCAAAGTTACAGGTAAACTTAGTGCTTTAATGGTACTGCTAGGGTCATCTCCCAACTTACCATTATATTTTTTTGTTTTTTTGTCCCAAGCATGTCTCATCTATTAAAATATTTTATTTCAAAAAGATATCCTGGTCCTCAAACTTCCATTCAAAAGAAAGTTCAAATTCTTAAAATGGCTGATTTGTAGCTCCATCTTCTGGCATTCTTTTCCACAAGTACCCTGTAAGAACCTAAAAAATCCGGCCCTACTGCGTACTCAAAATGGGAGTAAAGAAGTGTTGTATTCTTGAAAGCTGGATTAGATTTCTCAACAAAATGTATTATTCTTTAATTTGTCATTCACATCTTGCCAGGATCAAATCCCCCCATTTCCAACTCATGTTGCTAGAAGATCTATTGAGTCCCAGTTGGGTGTTCGCATTTCACAAGTTTTTGCTGACATTAGCAAGGAGCCAATTGCTGCAGCATCTCTTGGGCAAGTATATAAAGGTTAGAGCTTGAAATTTTTGTGTGATTCTTTGCCCCTCTCTTTGAATTATTCTCTAACTACTAGTTCTATGGTGCTTCATTACTTCTCACTATCTTCCTTTCTCCTAACTTTAAACCTTAGCTTCTGGAAGGAACCTTCTATATCCAAACTCTCGTGTAACCTGCCCTGAGAGCGGTTATTGAGACAAAAACCGTTCATTCTGTTGATCCAAGATATTGTTCACTTTTTCTAACATTTCTAGTACCAACTAATTCATTTTGGTGAGACATCTTACGATTTCATGACCATTCCTATAATACTTCTGGCTCTTGGGAGTCTCTTGTAGCTCAATTTGTTTTGAAGATAAATCTACAGGGGAATGTAATGGATTTTGGAAGAGTGAGTGCCGTGCTTAAGAGGTACTCAAGCTTTTAATGTTTCTTCTTGGCTTCAAGTTTTGCAGCTCATTTGCATTCTGGAGAGCTTGTGGCTGTTAAGGTCCAGAGGCCTCATATGTCACATTTACTGACACTGGACGCGATGTTGTTCCACATGATTGGTGGCCAACTAAAAAGATTCGCAAAAGCTCGCAAGGATCTGTTGGTAGCTGTCAATGAGATGGTGAGATTCCAAATTTCCATCTTATGTTTCTGTACTTTGGAAGATGATATCTGGCAGTCAATGCGTCAGTGGTTGTGATGGGTTATACATCAAGATTGTCTTTGTCCCGAAGAGTATATTACTAATCTGTTGCTTATTCTTTGGAATGATTGTGTGGTGAATTCTAATTCAGCTTAACATGTATTAGTCAAATTTACAAGGTGCACTTGGTACAGCTACAATAGTTAACAAAATCAAATCCTTAATCAGAAACTGAACAACTCAACCAATAGCTACCAAGGCAGATGAAAAGATCATAAACTTACTCAAATGATGATACTATCAGTTGGCCACTAGTTCTTAACCTATTCTTTTGTTTAAAGATTACACAAAGAAAGCTGGCAAATTTATATTTAAGTAATTGTTTTTTGCTCATCCTTTATTTTTCATTTCCCAATTGGTTCACTATCCTCTTATTTCCCCATTTTCTGTAAATACGAGAGAAGTGTTGCACTTTACTTAAATAGTTGTCTATTGTATTCTTGCTAATCCTGTAGGTTTTGCTTGAATGGATAGGTGAGACACATGTTTGAAGAAATTGACTACATTCTGGAAGCACAAAATGCCGAAAGATTCGCATCGCTTTATGCATGCAGTAGTAAGTGTCTTCCAGACATTGCTTTAGTAGTTTTGGTGATATCGTGGAATATCTTTTTTCCCTTTCATTTTTTGGAACTAGTCGGTACAAATGTACATTGAGCGTTATGAAATGTAGCTGGGTTGTGACAGGATAATGTTGAACATCCAACAGGATATTCTAATGATCTTATTTTATACCCATCAAAAGCTTAGAGGGCTATGGTTCTACTGTTCTCAATATCTAAAGAGACAAATCGCTAATCAATCACTCTACATTTGTGCTGACTATTCAAAACAAAAAGTGTGGCCAGAACTCCACAAATTAGTCTAAGTTGTATAAGTCAAATAGGACACTTAGGATAAGCCTGCTAACATTAGAAAATTCTAGTGGGCAATAAACAATTGGATCATAGTCACTTATCCAAAGTATTCAAGCAAGCTAAGTACACCCTGAACTAGTTATGCCATATTGAGATTATGGCCTCGGTCTTGCTCATTATAGAGAACAACTCTATTTTCCTTGCGTTCTAAGTGTTTGTTGAAAGTCCTAGCCTACTAATAGTCAAGGTTTTTTTTAGTAATTGTATTTGGTAATTGCTCAATCACTTGTTTATCTGGGGATTACTTAAGGAATTTGTTACTCTCTTAGGCTGACTTTTAACACACACACACTCCTCATGGGATTGATCCTAACCGTTGTTGGGTTCATTGTTGCTACGGCTGTGCGACACTTTATTTCTAGCGTAGGATTTAGCGTTACCACTAAGCACATGCAAAGAGATTTTAACTGTTATTATACTTTTTAGGCGTATAAGACTCGACTGCTAATTCCTTTCTTAGAGGTACATTATTTACTGGTATCTCTGTGGGCATTTCAGACTAAACACCTTCACCTGTCAAGGCTCTACATGAAATATTAGTATGTATTGCTGATGGTTTGTCCCAATGGTCTAAGAAGGGCATCTATCTTGTCATGGGTGAGGATAAAAAGCATGCTTGTATCATTTTTCAAAGAAATTGGAATCTAATACGTTCGTTAATGAATTTTCCTAATTATATAGTGATTAGTATACTTTTTAGTATAACTTACATAAATCCATAGTGTAAGGAGCAGATTACATCCTACGCCTATCATTTATCAATTTACAAAAATCCCTTCAAATTTGTGCCATCCAGATATATAAATTGTGATGCATTACAAAACTTTTCGAGTTGAACTTAAAAAGGAAATTAAATTTGAAGTTAAATTTCAGTTGCATGAATCACACAAAACAAATTGATATCATTCTCCCAAAATTTTAAGAACTTCAAACAATTCAAATCTCAAATTTTCTTCTCCCCCAAGCTGTCCCAAATTGTAACACTTTTTTTCTTCATCAGTTTTTTTCTTTTCTGTCACCGGTTATCAATTTATTTTAAAAAAAATTGTGGCTTTTCATCTACAAATTTTGATAATATGGAAATGTGCCTTCTTTTTTCATATTGTTGAATCCGATTGAGATCTTGATTTTCAACTTCTATACAAATATGTCGGGTTATGTATCGAGAATAACCCAAGGTTTGTGAATGACACTAGTTGAATGTATCTGGTACTAATTTAAAATTCCATTTTCAGCAGCTATATATCAAGTAGAGAACCATTCACAACCATTCACAACATACATTATTATTTTTGAAACAAATACTTTGGGTTATGTATCAAGTATAATTCAAGGTTTGTGAATGATATTAGTTAAATATGCATGGTATTAACTTGTACTTAATTTGCAGATATATATCAACTACAGAACTATAAACATGAATCATAGAAATTTATATATCAGAAATGTAGGTTTATGTATCAAAAATAACTTTAGTCTTGTGAGTGAGACTAGTTGAATGTATTTGGTACTAGCTATTACTTAAATTTGCAGTAGTTATGTACAAGTATGAAACCATAGATGTGATGCATGTAGATTATGTATAACAAACTTAGGGTTATGTATTAAAAATAATCCTAGATATGTGAATGACATCAGTTGAATGTATCCGGTACTAACAATTATTTAAATTTGCATCAGTTATCCATTAAGTACATAATTAATTTCATGATACATAGATGATTCATAAACTTAGGATTATGTATCAAAAATAATATTGGAACACAACACACTGTACATTATGCGTTGTAATGTATTATAGTGTTAAAAAGTATAGATTATACATAATTTATAAAGTAAAAAACCACTAGATACATTAGATATCAAAACCTTTGGGTAAAGAAGGACGTAAGTAGTAACTGGTTCAACTCCCCCCCCCCCCTTTTAGAAGCTTTTTC
>DF366913.1:16832-30096 GCA_000787875.1 Solanum virginianum
AGAGTACTATTAAGATGAAACCTATCTGGGAATTTTTCTAATCGACAACCATCACTTATGAGCCTGTGATGATACAATGAAGTGATGTCATTGCCACATCCATCGAGTACCTTACCAGGGTAAAGAACAATATCTCTCAGTGGATCCATAAATCTGTCAAGTCCTCTTTTGGGACTGAGGAAACATCAACTCTCACGGTCCAATCCTCTCCTATGCTGGCCATGTAGTTAATGATGCGAGTGGGACTCACTCTTACACATTTTGGTGCTTAATACTCCTCCCATGATTCGACATGGTCATAAGTCTATCAACATGTGAGTGGGACTCACTCTTACTCACTTCAGTGCTCAATACTCCTCCCATGACTTGACATGCTCATAAGTCTATTAACATCAGAACATTTGTACAATCAGTCTATCTCAGACAAGGACATCAACTCATCATGTCATCAATCAACTCAAGGAATTAGGAACTTTTGTTAAAATTCAAGTTCAATCTCTTAAAGACTCTAAGGGTCTCACTCTCAATCAATTCCATTAACATTATCATCAACGTTTACTCAATTCAAGACTCGGACCACAAAAACCAAGCACATTTATGTCATCAAGGCTCTAGACATCAACACCTAGGTTCATTCTTGAAATCTTTGGCAATTAAGCATGTAGAGTTTATATAATAATTTAGATAAATCATTTAAGCAAGTAGTTTAAGTTATGATGATCATCAATTCAAGAAAATATATGTAGAATAAAGATAGTTTTCAAGATAACATGCAAAAATTTGCAAACAAGATCCATCTCATCAATTCAAGAAAATATATGTAGAATAAAGATAGTTTTCAAGATAACATTCAAAAATTTGCAAACAAGATCCATCACTTTCAACTATTAACTCACTACAGTGAAAGGGCACATGAGAGGACAATCAAATGCTTAGGGTAGCCTTACACACCTGGAATGAAGATTATCTTAATTTTCTTCAAGAACTTGACCCACACTTTGTAATTTCTCAAGCTTTCTTATCTCCTCTCTCAAGATTTCTTCACGTAGAAATTAGGAAAAATGGGTTTTGAAACCTTAATGTGAATAAAATAACCCTTAAACACGTTTTTGGGACTTAGGATAGGGTGGAGAATGACCAAAAGGACCTTCCCATAATTAAAAGAAAATTTTCATGAATTTTGCAATGGTCCGCGACGTGCCAGGGGCGTGGGCTAGTGTATTTTTTCCAAAAATTCCCCTGAATGAATTTTAATCTTCCCGTCGAATGTCAATCCACGTTCTGTCCGCGTCGCATCAGGGACATGGATTGACACTGTTTTTCAATTAACTAGCAAAAATTATTTTTCAACCTGGTTGCTCTAAAATCGTGTTGAGGTCATTTCCCCACTCAATTTTTTGAGCTGATTACAAATTCGAATTCTTAAGGTAGTTGCTTATGTCTTCAGCAGACCTTCAAGGAATCTATTATTATGTTATGTTCTATTTGAGAACTAGACATTTGAGACACATATTTGAGCTTGGGAAGACGCGTTATGTGCATGATTACGTTCTAAGGGCATTTTGATAATTTTGTAGGATGTTACATTGACATTCTGGATCTAACAGTATGATCAGAATTTCTATTTGAGAGACGTTCCCAAGGACGTTGACTAAAATCAACTACTGACCCATTTCGAAGGCTAAATTTGCAAAACTCGATAAAATTGCACCGAACATGCTCCTAGCCTAGTTTTGACCACTCTGGAGCTAATGGAATCTTCAGAATTCCGCTCCGAAGTCATTTACTGGGACTTCACCTGAAAATTAATTTTATGGTTATAATCTCTCGATTAACTTGAAAAGCTGTATAAATGTCAAACAATTCACTCAATGACTGAAGAATCAATGTCAATAAGTTGCAAATAGTCCGAGGTCACCATGCAAATGCTCAAACAGATTTAAAAAAATAATCATAAAACGTAGAAATGACTTGGAGGGTCTTTACATTAAATTATATGGTAATTGTATAATAGTTTTGAGAATCAAATATTGAAATCACAGGCCAAATTTCACATACCATACCGTACCATACCATACAATGCCCACTTCTAGTCCTTGGTATTTTTCCTCCCTATGTTATTTCTTTTTGAAAGTTTTTAAACAACATAGGGCTAATTTCAAATATATACAATAAACTAATTAGTTTATAATAAATCTAATCATTTTTTTTATTTGTATAAAAAGTAGTCAAAAATCATAGAAAATACACAGTAATTACAAAATATAGCTTGCAATAAGTCATATATAGAAAATTTACATTGGTTATACAATATAGATTACTTATACATAAGTTATACATTTTATTTACATTATGATGCATTGAAAAACTGAATATAACTTGACTATACATAAAATATATATTAACTATACATACTCTTAAAGTGAATGATCATTTTTTGATATTTATTTTGATCAAATGAGTAAATATTCCTAAATATATGTAAACTTACGCAGTGCTATAGAAGTGATTGGAGAGCACTTTAAGAACAAATAAAAGATACTGGGGATGTTGTTGGACCTCACAGGAATATTGTTTGCTAGTATTTATAGTGAATAAAACTCAACCCACTCTAATTTACCCGTGTCACATAAGGAGTTTCCAAGGCCCAGTCTATACATTTTTCCTTCGGAACTTATCTATATATATCATATCTAGAAAATATTCAATTATAAATAATAAATATTTTTTAAATATAAAATATCTAGATAATAAATTTAAAATATATTTAAAAACTTAAATATTTTATAAAATAGATTCAAAAAGATAATTATTTCTTTTCAGCTTCAATTATTTGATTCTAGAGTATACTTAGATAAGTAAAGTCACATTAGAATAAGTCATATCAAATCAGTGATTTTAACATATTTAAATTGTTTTTCCCATTTCTTGATTCATGTTATGTGAAGGAGAAAAATCAAAAGAGTTGGTTCTCTGATTTTAGCGTCGTTGTAGGTGGGTCTAAGATTGTAAAAAAAAAAACCCTTGCCAAACAATTGTTACACGACAAATGCTAAGTCAGCTGGTGGTACTACAGTATTATGAACAAAATAATGATCAAAGAGAAGAAAAAAATACTCCTTCTGAAAAAATAAAAAATATCACATAAATTAAAACAAAAAGAATATATTTTGCAAATAAAAATATTTCCCCCTTTTTCTTCTATCAAAACATATTTCCGATAATTCTTTCTTCTTTAGAAAACAAGATAACTTTTTAATCAGAGGCTAATTGTCATTTTAAATAGTTTTAACTTTGTTGTCGGATTCTGCTGTCAAATTATTAATTTTAAAAGATATAAGCGTTGATCTTTTGTCTTTTTTCTCTTGTGTTTCTTTTGCAATTTGTAGCAATCAAGTTGGATAATTAGGTCTACATGCACTACCGTTGAAGGACTCAACAACGTGGCTTCAAGTTGCACCATAACTTCTATAACAACTTTTAAGATGTGTTCGGTAGGACAAATATATTTTTAAAAATAAGTGGATTTTTAAACTTTTATTATTTGATATATATAAATAAAAATAATTATCTTAAAAGTATTTGTATATAATTTACATAAGTTTCATGAAAAGTGAGGGCATGGATAAATCAACATGGAATGGTATGAATGACGGCTATAAAGATGAGATGAAGACAAGATATATTGAATGGGGCAAATGCAATTGACGTGGAATGTCCTTTGTGAAATTTGAACTCCATATTTTCATAACATAAATTAATTTTCTTATTACTAAGAATTGTTTTCATAAAAAAATATATTTTTAATATTTAATAGAAAAAATTATAAAATTATCGAATTTTCCCCAAAATTTATCACCAGCAATTTAATTTTCAAATTAGCATTATATTTACCAAAATACCGTGTTGAAAAAGTTGAGTGGTCAGCAAAAGAAATTTTTTCATTGGTTATTTTTGGGGCCCGAATGATTGGTGATTGACGGCTCTTTATTGACTGTCGTGCCGGTCATTCGTTGGCTCAACTTTCAATATTTGCACCTCCAATTTTTTAAAATTGTTCAAGAAAAGCATTTGGAAATATTCTTTTTAACTTTACACATTTCTTTAACAAGCCAAACCCATTTGAACCGTCACTTTTTTTCCCTTGTTGAAGACGAAAAAGCTTATCTAAAGAAAATCATTTTTACTTGGTTATTTCTCAAGTTCTTCGCGATAGTCAACGAAGTTCATAAGGTTAGTGTAGATAAATTTTTTTTTTTGATTTTTTGAATTATTTCATGTAGTTTGACTCATTTTTATTTTGGTTGCTTTAATAATCTTATGTTCATTTTCTTTTGTATTTGTATGTATTCTTTCATAAGGTAAAAGAAATTAGAAATATGGAAGTTACACCAACCAGAAAAAGTTTAAGATTTCAGAATAAGGAGAATATTCCTCATTGTTGTTCTAGATCGTCTTTTGACTTGAATGCATTCACCCCATCACCACCCTAAAAGGACGACGAATTTGGTGTTAATGAAACGAATGATCCTAGCAAAAGGAAGGGCAAGGAGCCCATGAACGAGAGGAATTTAACACATGATAGTGATTTCGAGGACAAAATCCCATTGTCAAAAAGATGCAAGATCAACAATGTTTTCAATGTGTCAATCTCTGTTAAAGCAAAGTTAATTTTTTTTGAGATACTTTGTGATTTTGTTGCATGGGAGAATCTATTTTTTTAATAATTTTTTTAAAAAAAATTGGGTGGTAGCATAGTAAAGAATGCATTCGGTGCCCCAAAAAAAAAAAAACAATGTCAAAAGATGAAGAAAGAAGTCACAAGATGATCCAAAGGTATAATTTTGTAGTTGTGATTATCTTTTTTTTTTTGTTTAGGATGGTAACAATTTGTGTTTGTTATATTTTATGTTGGTGGTGTATTTTAGAGCAAGGAGGAGGTGTATTTTGTAGTTGTGATTTTTTTTTTGATTTAGAATGGTAATAATTTGTGTTTGTTTATTTATATTGTTAGTGTATTTCAGGCTAAGGAGAAGGCGTATTATGTAGTTGTGAATTTTTTTTTTTGTTTAGGATGGTAACAATTTGTGTTTGTTTGTTTGTGTTGTTGGTGTATTTCAGGCTAAGGAGAAGGTGTATTATGTAGTTGTGAATTTTTTTTTCTTTTGTTTAGGATGGTAAAAGTTTGTGTGTTGTTTATTTATATTGTTGGTGTATTTCAGACTAAGGAGAAGGTGTCCCATTGGTGTTCTTACATTAATGGCAATGTGTTTGACGAAGTAAGACTATTTTTATCAAGGTATGACATGTTTGATAAGTTTAAAAGTGGTCCATTTGGGTATTTATTTGATCTCCCTCCTATGATTATGCAAACACAATTTATTAAAAGCCTTGGTTCATCATTTGAGAAACAAGTATGATATTAGTGAAGTGTTTGTTTTTGACTTTAATGGGAAGGAACTACAGTTTAGGCTTAAAAAGTTTAGGGCTGTCACTAAGTTCAAGTGTGACATAGTTGATAAGTACACTCATGATCTGATTGGTAAATCAAAACTTGTGGAGCGATATTTCCCCATGGCATGTCATAAGGTGTTGAAAAGCATTATTTGATTAGTGCGTTTAAGGCTGATTTGTTCGAGTCGGAGGAAGTGTATAACATTGCAGTTATTTACTTCATTAGAACGTATATTCTGTCATCTCCGGCGAAAAATATTTTGTCCCGTTAGATAATTTTTTGTTAGTGGAACTGGACATTACACCATGTATCCTTGGGGTAGACGTTCCTTTTTTGATTTTAGGGATTCGTTGGTTCGCTAGCTTAAGGAAGCCCCAGATTATGTCAAGTTCTGTGGTTTCTTATTGGCAATCCAATTATGGTTTTATGAATGTTGTAATAAAGTTGATAAAGGTATTGATATTCGTTGAGATCGCCAAGTTTTTCGTTTATTCAACCGGTCAACCTCATTCAAAAGATTGTATTTTGATAATCTATTGGGCGAAATATTTAGGTGCTATGGCAATCAAATGATTTTTCAGCCTTATATGTTTATTTTGTGCTTTTTTTAGTCCTTATTGATATTAATAATTTTTATTTTTTATTGTTATAACTGTAGCACAAGTTTCAAGATTTTTCATTTACCGCGAAAGATTTACACTCTTTTAAAGTGGAGCAGCTCAAGGACTTGGGATCGGCTGATTGTAATCTTTCGTTTGACAGTGTTGATTGCAATAATGATGTTGCTTCGCTTAATTTTAAAAAACTTGCTGAAGAGTTTTTGTTGGTTAGTATATTTACAAATGTCATGTTACACTTTTTAATTTCATTTTCTTATAAAATAATCTCAAATTATATATTTATTTAGGTGCACAATGATTTCAAACAGTTAGAGGGGAAGGTTGGAGCTCAAATTGGTGATCTAAAAGCATATATGGACGGATGCTTCAACAATATACTTAAGCATCTTAAGTTGTTGCAAAGTCAATCATCAAAGGGAGAAATTGTTGGTAAGGAGAAAGTATCATAGGATTTTATGTTTATGCTTGTAGAACGTTAAGCCTTTTTATGGTGGGACTGAATAGAGTGTTGTATTACAACATATTACTGATTTTGTTTTTTGTTGGGACGGTATTATTATTTTTGAATATTGTGGCTGTTGACGAATTCTAAATTTTTAGACCCTTATGCATTATCATCTTGTATGTTTAGCTGTTGGTTGATTTGAAAAAATTACATTATTCTTTTTTATATTGTGATTACTTAAATAATGTAAATATTATCCATTATGAGGGAATTAATGTAGGCATTGTTATCAGGATACTTACCAACTTAGTGTTTATTTTGGTGGGCTGGCATATTGGTATTAAAAGTGGTGGGTGCACCGTATATAGAATGATTACAAACGTTGAATATATTATTTTTTCTACCATATTTACTACTGAGTTACTTGTATTGGTCTATAGGTTAGCTACGACGCTAATGATTTCTCCTTTGGTGGCTGCTCTGTTCCTTTTTTTTGTACTTGTATTTTTTTTCATGCGTATCATCACTGTAGTATAGTGAATGATTTTTGACATACTTTTCCAATTTAGTATCTTAAGTGATATAATTTTATAATATCATGAGCTTAGTATATTTTATGGTATATTAATTGACTGATTCAAATGTTGGTGTAGCGGTTTGTGTATTGAATGGTATTATCTTATTAGTCGGCCAACTTGTTAATGTGTTTATTTGTACTTTTTCATGGTAAAAAAATTATTGGTTTGTTATGTTGTACTTTTTTTATATATTATTAAGTAATCTATTCCTTGTTGCTGTGGTAATTCGATTTAATTTTATATGCAAGAAATGAGTCTATACTACTTTTTATTTTATTGTGTTTGGGTTTCTATTGATTCATATGTGTCATTTTCAATACTTTTACATAGGTTGTCCATGATGACACTCATGTGAATGTAGATGTAGATGTTAATTTTTTTGATTTTGACTATTCAATTCATGACTTTTCACTGAAAGATGAAGCAGCACAATTTGGTGAGAGTTGTGCACGCATGCCAATTCCACGTTAGTCTGTACTTATAAATTTTTTTATTTAAATAGTAAAATATTTAACTCATGGTTGACAATAGCTTTTTTAAATGCCATGTAAAGTCCCAGCTAAAACAATCAAATCATTACACAACAGTCCCTTGGTGGATGACTTTGAATTGCCCGATTTTAGAGAGTCCCAGATTGTTGTGTTGGAAAAGATATCACCTTATCTCACTCCAACATAACGGGGCCGAACAAACCAGCATGAACAGTTTGACAATTTGCACTATACTGATTTAAGTAGTTCTACATTTAAATAAGATAAATTGTCGATCGTATTTGCGGTGAAGCATCCTTTCGTTGGTTATAATGATTTGCAAGTTGATTCGGTCTTGCTTGAATCGTTCAAGAAGTGAGTTTCTGACAGATTATCGAAAAAGCATGGTAGGTTTGTTTATTTTTTTAAATTTATTTAATATAGTTCATTACATTATTTACTTAAAAATTTATGTTGCTTATCCTTTTTTTTTTGTTTTTTAGGAGAGCTAGTGCTTTTATAGATTCATCGAACAGGATAAGTCCTCCGTTTGATTTTGGGGTGCAGAAAGTTAGGTTGATGGATTGGTTTTATGTCATGATTTCGACTGGATAGCCTTGGACTGACTCGGTAAGCATATTTTTAATTATTTATGTATTTATGATTTTTTTTTAAATTTTAACGCTTTCTTCCTTTTGATGAATATGTTTGGTGCTTTTGTTATTTGTTTTTGTTGTTGAAATTTAAGAGGTTTAACCTTTAAAAGTTTCTTTGTGTAATTGTTTTTGGTTATGTATGATTATCCATTTTAAAAGTTAGTATTGTGTTGGTTTATTTTATTATTTTATTTAATTTTATTTGTTAGTCATGAACCAACTCCATTTGACACCATGTTTTTTTTGTGTTTATTGGTGTACAGTCTAATTAACATATTCTCTACTGCTTGCACTACATACTTGTTTATATTTTTTTTGGTTAGCAAGCTATTTATTATTTCATACTTTTTCTTATGATACAACATGTGAATGTTATTATGTACTACTTGCGCAAGAAATGCAAGTATGGTAATGCTATCTAGAATAAAGTGACGACGACTGATACTTTTTTCATGAACAGGGTTGAACAAATCTATGATTTTTGGGATAGGAACAATAAGGACTGCACATTGATCATCCAGGATCATGATGTTACCCAATATATAAGGGGTTTCAAGATTTTAGCCAACACACTATGTGATAAAGTTGATTATGTCTGTATCCCTATTCATGTCCCCTCCAAATATCATTGGGTGTTGGTAGTATTTTTTATACAGTGTCGGTGCTTGTTTGTGTTTGATTCACTTAGCGAAATCGGGGTTGCCCATAATTTTGCGGTTATTCAGTTGGTGCGCAAGTTGACAGTCATTATTCCCTTATTTTTGGTTAGTACTGGATTTTATGGGAAAAGGGATGACATTGACTGAAAAAACTCGTTGGACTATGCTGATTATGCATTTTCGAATAAGCTCATATTTATTTCCTGTGATAACACTCCCCAGCAGGTTGATGATTCCAAGTAAGTGCTATTTTCTTGGTTATATTTATGTTATCTTTTTTCTTTTCTTGGTTGGTGCTAACCTTTTCTCTTCCATTTTTTTATGTGTATGTAGTGATTGCGGATTGTATACTTGTCTCTTTTCTGAGTTGATCTATGAATGCTATGATTATGTCGAGATTGGAAGTAAAACATTTGATTCAACTTTTTGTCGACTGAGATATGGAGCGTTGTTATGGGATTATGCCAACAAGAAGATTGATTTTGGTGCGATTAGTGAAAATGAGGTGACCGGATGGGTGGTTAGCAACCTTGGTGGTCCTATCACTGATCGTGTGCATGTTGGAGAGAGTAAAAGCGTGCTGGCGTCCAAGTATGTTCCTAGTAGGAAGTCTTAGAAGTGTTTTGTTGGAAAGATGTGTGTATTTTTTGGGTGTTCAGTTTTTTTTTGGGGCTATATATAGATATAAAATATTTTTAGAACTCTTTTTTTGTGTTTTACTTGTTTATAAAGTATGCCAACATCATTATGATATCTATACAAATTATGTGCAATATATAACGTTTCTTTTATTCTAAATAGGTATTTGTTTCTTTAGTTATTGTAAGGGTAATGTTCTTAACTGTTACAGTCATAGCAAGAAATTGTAATATAAACCAACTTTTCTCTATTTTTGTGGTGTTTTAATACCGTGGGTTATTATTGTTAAATGTAACATACATCATATTTTATACTTTGCAAGGAATATAACTTCATTCTATGTTTTACTCTTTTAATTTTTTTTCCAGCTCATCCGTTGATATTTAACTAAAGAAAAATGCGCAAATAATGCATCCGCCACGATCGCCTTTTAATAAAGTCATCAACCTACAAATCAATAAATGTGTTAAATGTTACTATAACTGAAAGTTTATAAGTGTGACTCATACCACAATAAAATAATTAATGAAGTACTTAAAGTTTTACAACACCAAAATCATAATATACCATAGAATTAAATTATCTTAATTGTCAATCAATAAATGAAGCACTACAACTTCAACACACATATCTTATAAATATAAGCACAGTCATTCCGAATTCGTCATCTCTAGGCAATTACCACCTTTCACTTTTTTGTATGTCATTTCAGTGAACCCTTTTTTCTTGTCTTTGTTTGATGGCCTCCCTAGCCTTCTCCTTGTAGTGAGTGGCAGCACCAACTTCTCGGTGACATGAATTAGCATCACCCATGTGCTTTCGCATGGGAGTGATTTGATCGGTATGGCGTAAGCATTACTGAAGTTCTTGGTACTATAGTAGACTGAGCAAAATGTCTCCATGTACTTGTTTCTATATTTAATAGCAGCTATAGCGTGACTACATGGTATTTCATCATGTTGAAACCTTCCACAGCTACACATCCATATATTCAGACAAATTGTGAATCTTTTTGCTCCATCTATAATGGTATAAAGATATTCTGTTGATGCCCGTACCTAAAAATAAATATTACACGAAAATCAGCAGTATTATTTTTTATTTGTGACAACATATTAATATATTATAATTTATTGTACTAATCATCATATTATTTGACAATTGCTTATTTGCCACCAACATCTTATTATACTTCTTCGTTAGGACTGTTGTTGTTTTCCTTCTTTCCTCGTTGTGTTTTTTATTTCAACATTCTAGTGTTTTCCTTACATACTTCAACATAGGAACCACCGGTAGCTTTCTACCTGACATGATTGCTTTATTTATGGACTCAGTAATGTTACTTGTTAGTGTCCAAGTTCGCTTTACTGTTGTATGACAGCGAGACCACTTCTCAAAATCAGCCTTCACTAAATATGGTCGTATTTTTGGATTTATCTCATCCATCCTATCCATCAACTCATTGAACTCTTAGACAGTATATGCTCTCGCCAAACTAAAAAATAACTTCCTTACTTCCTCGACATTTTTATGAGTTTTTTTCAATATATTTGACCACAAATGGTAGATACAAGCGTAATGCTCAGCAGGTTGATGATTCCAAGTAAGACATTTTTATGAGTTTTTTTCAATATATTTGACCACAAATGGTAGATACAAGCGTAATGCTTGATGTTTGGATAAACAGTGGCAGTGGTATTCCAGATGCTTTTATTTCTATCGAAAACAAAGCACATACCATCCCTATCACCAAATATTATTTTAAAATTTTTGAAGAACCAACCCTATGCATTATCATTTTCATAATCGGCAACACCATACACTAGTGGCAAGATATGTCCTACATGAATTTCAAATTTAATACTCTACGATTAAATTAATATTAATAATTTAACACGCGTTTGCATTATTTTTTATAGTAAATTAACTTAATGTTAGACAAGTACTAACCTCCAGGATTCAATGTGCTGGCTATCAATATGGTTCCTGGTTGACCGTATGTGCGTCCCATCAACTACAACAATTGGTCGGCAATATTTCCATCCTCTTATGCTTGCATCTAGTGCAGTAAAACAATAAAGGAACTTCTCGTCATGTATTTTTTTAAGATTAACGATGGTCCCAGGATATGTTTGTTCCAATATATAAAGATACATTGAAATTTTAGAATATGACTCTTCTGGGTCCCCTCGTAATATCTTCATTGCTTTTGTTTGCCCCTCTGTGTCTGCATGTACGTCAAGTAAATATCATAGAATATTTGGATATGACTATTCCGGGTCCCCTCGTAATATCTTCATTGCTCTCTGTTTGCCCTGCTATGCTTGCATGTACGTTAATGAAATACCATGATTTCTTTTCATGTCTACTTGTATGTCACTGGGGGTGTAAACTGTTTTGGTGCCGCTATATTTAGGAAGCAACAGGCTAGCAAGCACACCACTACTACACTTTCATTTTTTGTTAAGCCGGTGATCTTCGGGGCAGACGTGTTCACTGTTAAAAATTTGGATTTTGAATAGACCTGACTTCCCCAATGATGATGACTTAAAGAACTAGTAGCAATTTTTGTTCGGACATTTCAATACAAAACTATAAATAACAATAATTGTAGCACATTAACACTTCAAATGTTATGCAATATATCAAAAGTTATACTTTAACTCAAATTTTGGTTTTACCTTGACATACATGACCTAACAACCTGGAACCGAAATTGATTTAGTAATACATATCTCCACATAATTGTCATGACCCAAAAAAAATTGGCGTGACGGCACTTGCTCAATCCCACCAGAACAAGTCAGCCTTAACTCAAGGGGTAATAAACATATCGCGCGGAAGTAATTTACTAGAGTAGATAACTTAAGCTGAGAATTTTCATAAACTTAAAAACCACCCAATGATTAGTTATCATGCGTACAAACCACTAACAATGTCGAAAATCAAAGAAAATACAAGTCCAAATAATTCTTCTTCTCGAATAGAACAAGTACAGACTAAATAGGAACAAGAGAGTTAGCCAGATGACAACAGCTACCTCTCTACGTCTCCTGGGAAGCCTCGAAAGATTCAAGGAAAATACTATTCACTATTCGGGCTCACAACCTACACAAGTGTAGAAGCAAGGGGTGAGTATCAAATACCACGTGGTACCCAGCAAGTAAATGAACTAAACAAAGTAAGTCCAATAGAATACACAAACTCCTTTCATTCCATCCTACCTCTGCAACTATAACCTGCATAGAAAATCAGCCAGCCCAGCAAGATATAATACACAGTAGATCATTAATTCATCAAGTGTCATTAATCAATATTAAAACTAATCATGTGAAAACATAAACAATTCAAATAATATAACGAATATCCAATCTCAATAGCACTCCATATAATCATACCAAGCCAGAGCATTATGGGATAAAATGAATGTCATGAAATGTAAATAATGCTATGCAATGTCAATTAATAGTAATGCATGTCTGTCCTAGTGAACACATTCGCTGATCATAAACATGCCTCAATCAGAACCCATGGGGGCCACACATGGATCATGTATTTGTCTTGACGTGTGACACGACCCTTGAAATATAGTATCTATCACGGCGTGCGACACGACCCTCAAACTAGTATCCATCGCGGTATGCGACACGACCCTCAAAATAGTACATCTTTTTCATTTCTTTTCTTTTTCACTAGCTGGAACCATTTTCCTTCGGCTTTTTCATTTCTTTTCTTGGATCAT
>DF366911.1:12559-23925 GCA_000787875.1 Solanum virginianum
GATCCAATTAAAGAAAGGAATCAATCAGAGGGGGCAGAAAATATTTCTAAATAAATTTAAAAAAATTGATTAAAGATTTTACTAAAAATAAACTAGCAAGAATCTGCAAATGAGCCAATAATGGCAAAGATTTACCTTAACACAGGAGTCAGAAAAGAAAAAAATAATTGAATTGAATCATAACAAAAATAAAGTTAAAGTAAAGAATCAATCAAGCACACAATATATATATTTCTTAAGACATATTACATCAATTTTAAAATTATTCAAAGATTTTACTAAACATAAATGAGTAAGAATATTTAAGTTGGTGTCAAATAAGAATCAATTATGGCAATGATATGATTCAGTCCAAACAACGATCATTACAAAAAAGAAAACATAATCAACTCAAATCACAACATATACAATAAAGATTTGTTAAGAATTAGACGAAGGTAAAAAAAAATCAATTAGCAACCTAAACAATATGTACTAATTGTTAAACAGTTCACCAAAACAATTCACATATTCTAATCACCGCCTAAAATTAAGAAATCACAAAATTAGTCAAGAATCATCAAAAATCAATTCCAAATAAAATACAAAGAATAATGAGTAAATTGTAAGACCATGATAAGCAACTTTTCAAGATTGATTCATACAGTAGTAGCAAAAAGAAAAAAGTTGAAATAAGATGAATGTTGACAAGATGATATCGTAAATACATTTGTACATGAACTAGACTTGAACCTTTAAATCAAACCTCATTCTTGACCAGTTCTCCCACCGGAGAGGACAGGTTTTGGATTTTACTGATGAGTTTTGGTGGTGGATTTGGTTTGGTCGGAGCAAAAAGAGGTCAATGGTGAGGGGGGAGAGTTTGGTTTGGGGTTTTTTGACCAAAAAAATAGAGCAAAGGAGGTGAGGGGTGGCGATTGCTATAGTGAAAATGGGTGGAGAGAAAATGGAGTTAAGGAGGGCGGCTGGTGGTGCGTCAGTGGCTGTTTTTGATGCTGGGGCGAGGTGTGCGCCGGCGGGAGGAGTTGTTTGGTTGCTGCATATGGAAAAAAATGGGGGTTTTCCGGTGAGGTAAGGGGTTTGAGTGGTGGATCTGGTTGAAAAGGAAGGAGAAGAGGGAGCAATGGTGGTTTTGTTGGTGGTTGGACGGCGATTTGGGTCTGAGCATGGGAGAAGAGAAGGGGTCATTTTCGGCAAGGCTAGCGGCAAGATGGAGAGGTCGTTTGGTCAGCTGTTGGAGGAACGAAGAGGGGAGACGAGGTCGTGGGGTGGTTTTTCAGGTGGGGAAAAAGGGAGAAGAGGGGGTGGAGTGATGGAGGAGTATCGCCGGCGAGGGAATTGGACTGGCAGTAGTGGTCTCCGGTAAGACCGGCCAGTATTTAGAGAGGAGGCAGCCATTTGGTAGAGATGAGATTCAATGGAAATGAATCAAAGGGTTTAGGGTGTTGTAGAGTTAAAATGGAAAATAAATGTGGATTAATATAGGCCATTGGATCAAATGTAACGAACAGCTAAGATTAAATCTCATATATTAAGGTCAAATTTTGGGTCAAAATATGGGTATTCGGGTTTGAAAACGGGTATACAAATTTGATTTGACTTAATTGAATTAGGAATTTAAAATAAAGCCACAAATTGACCCAATTTAGGCTAGAGTTGAAATGATTTTTAAAGAAGTTAACTAGAATTAAAATGAATTTGATAGAAACGACTACGAATTAAATAAATTGGGATAAAATTGATATCATGACCCAGGAGGATACCCTAGACGTGACTGACACTCGGAGACTATTGCTAGCCCCCAAGCGGAACACCTAGTCTCTTTTCCATCGTTCAGTCAAATCATCAGTAGAATAGGAGTGATAATAGAAATACAATTCTACCGGTGGGCTCAATACTATCAATCTCAGTCTATCATAAGGAAATAAAATAGATAATGAAGTCTCAAAATAAGGAGAAGAAGAGGGAAAAGAACCCCGAATATCAACTTCAACATCTATGTCTATGAAGTCTCTATACTATAGTCTGAGATGGTACCCTGACAGGCCATGACTACCAAACATCAAGTAAAAGACTATTAAATCAAGAAAATAAACATCCTCTGAATGCAGGGGAGGACTCACCACTGTCTGGAATAGAGAGCTCTGAACCTCAACAATCGGGCTGCTGAAGTCCTCGGTCTATAGAATCTGCATCATAAAATGATGCAGCACTAGAAGGGCATTAGTATATGTAATGTACTGTATGTAAAATGGGCTAATTATAGTATCTGCATCATAAAATGATGCAGCGCCAGAGGGGCATTAGTACGTGGAGTATGTTGTATATAAAACAGACTTAAAAAAAGGCAACTGAGTAACCATCACTCATTAATCAATCAGCCTCACCTTAGATATAAAGGACAAGACTCTATCCCCTACTATCAATCAACATCAAACAATCACATCACATCGGAGTCTTATCATCATGAAATCTATCTGGGAGTTTCTATAACTGATAACCACTACCTATGAGTCAGAAGTGATACAACAAAGAGATGTCATTGTCACATCCATCCATTACCTTTTCGGGGTAAAGGGCGAGTCTGTCAGTAGATCTAAAAGTTTGTCAAGTCCTCTTTTCGGACAAAGGAAACATCTGCTTTCACGGTCCAATCCTCTCCTACGTTGACCACATAGTTAATGGGTACGGGTGAGACTCACTTTTACCTATTTTGGTGCTAATACTCCTCTCAGGACCCAATATGCTCATAAATCTATCAATCCATCAAAAACTCTCATCACCCAACCTCTATGGGCAAGACTATCTTTCTAATTCAAGAGAATATATTCATTCAACTCTATCGGTACTAATTTCAGCTATAACAGTCATCAACACACTATCCTCAAGACTAAGACTCAGTCAGACATCACATTCTAACAATCAAGGCTCTAGACATCCCCCTAAGTTCATTTTTCATGTCTTTACAGAGAGAATTCGTAAGAGTTTAATCACAATCACATAAATAGGTAAGTATACAGTATACTTTAATCATGAAGATCATCAATTTAGGATATGAAAATATAGTCTAAAGACTATATTCAAGAACTCAAGATAATATTCAAGAATTCAAAGCAATTATCCAAGAACTTTCAAGAATTCATAAATCAAGACTTTTAGACATGATTTTCTTTCATCCTAACTCTACATTGGCACATGGAAGATCAATTCCATGCTTTTGGGTAACTTTTACATACCTGAGAATGGAGATTTCTTCAATAACTCTTGAAACCCTTGCTCTTTCTCTCCTCTTCTTCTCTCTGACTTGTGTAAAAATTAAAAGACTTAGAAGATTTTGGGGTTTAAAACCCTTTTTGTACGAAATACACTTCAAAAACTGACCTAGAATATTAAAATATATTGGAAAGGATGAAATTATCCTTTTCAAATTAAAAGAAAAAAATTGGTTCCCCCATGCGCACTAGTGTATTTATACACTTTTTCGTGAAATTCTAAGTTTCATCAAATTTTCAAAAAAATACAAGTGTGGTTCTGCGTCCGCTCCACTGTTTTTTGTTTTCTTTGAAAAAATTAAATCACATTATTTCACATTAAAGTCAAGTCGAGATCATTTTCTAACTCAATTTTTTGCACTGATTGCAAATCTGGTCTCGAATTTTCCATCAGAGCTTGGGAAGATGTATTGTGCGCACGATATAGTTTAAGGGCATTTTAGTAATTTTACGGGGTGTTACATCATCTCCCCCTTGGAATCATTCGTCCTCAAATAATGAGTAAAGGTTAAACGGGATTCGAATGACTTTAGAACTCATCTCATTCCTCACTTGGGAACACTCAAACTCTCACTATCCATCATCTATCTATTTCTGTCTTAGACTCAGGAATGGAGTAAAGCAAGGCATCGACATTAAGGAAAAGAAAACATTCAAAATTGTTAAGGATAAGAATATTTTTATCTCCAATGTCATCATCACTAGGCATGAAGAGATGCGGGTATTTGAGTTTTATCGTTTCCTCAGCTTCCCATGTAGCTTCCTCAACAAATTGATTCCTCCATAGGACTTTACCGGAGGCTATCTCTTTATTCCTCAGTTTATGAACCTGTCAGTCAAGGATTTGAACTGAAATTTCTTTGTATGATAAGTTGTCCTTCACACATGTACTCTTCACAGGGATTGCTAAGGCTGGATCCCCCAAACACTTCCTTAGCATGGATAAGTGGAACACCGGGTTAACTCATCTAGCTCGGAAGGCAAGTCTAACTCATAAGCAACCTTCCCCATCTTTCTTACAATCTGGTATGGCCCAATATAATGGGGATTAAACTTCTCTTTCTTACCAAATCTCATGACACCTTTCATGGGTGACACCTTCAAGTACACCCAATCATCTACCTCGAACTCCAAGTCTCTTCTTCTCATATCTGTATATGACTTCTGGCGATTCTGGGCTGTCTTTAACCTTTCCCTGATGACTTTTACTTTCTCTATAAACTAGTGTACGAGGTCAGGCCCAATCAACTCAGTTTCACCCACCTCAAACAAGCCAATTGGGAATCTATATCTCCTCCCGTATAATGCCTCATATGGGACCATCTGAATGCTGGCGTGATAACTATTATTATATGCAAACTCAATCAATGGTAAATGATCATTCCAGTTTCCTTTGAAGTCCATAACACATGCCTTCAACATATCCTCTAAAGTATGAATAGTACGCTCTGCCTGCCTGTCTGTCTGAGGGTAAAAAGCGGTACTCAGATTTACCTTCGTACCCAATCCCTTCTGGAAAGACCTCAAAAATTGAGAGGTGAATTGAGCTCCTTTATCTGAGATAATAGACAAGGAAACCTCGTGCAACCTCATAATCTCCCGAATGTAAACTTGGGCATACTCCTCAGTCGTATAAGTTGTCTTCACCGCATCTTAGATGATAGACAAGGGGACCCCATGCAACCTCACAATCTCCCGAATGTAAAGTCGGCCATACTCCTCAGCTATATAAGTTGTCTTCATTGCCAAAAAGTGCGCTGATTTAGTCATCTTGTCAATAATCACCCATATCGAATCATATTGATTTCTGGATCTTAGTAAGCTGGGAATGAAATCCTTGTTGATCACCTCCCATTTCCACTCCAGAATTTCAAAGTTCTGAGCTAATCCACATGTTTTCTGATGTTAAACCTTAACTTGTTGGCAATTGGGACACTTGGAAACAAATTCAGCAATGTCTTTCTTCATCCCATTCCACTAATAGACTTCTCTCAAGTCGTGGTACATCTTGGTGGACCCAGGATGAATGAAATATCTCTTACTATGAGCTTCGACCATGATTCTGTCTCGAACATCATCAACACCAGGTACACACCATCTCCCTTGATATCTCAATACCCATGATTCTGTCTCGAACACCATCAACACCAGGTATACACAATCTCCCTTGATATCTCAATACCCTATCTCCTCCTTTGGAGAAAACCATCATTTCTGCTTGTGATCTATTTCTTTCAATTGGAGCAAGATAGGGTCTTGGTCTTGCTTTTCCTTCACCTCTGACACTAAAGATGAAGCAAACCCATTCGAACATTGACCCCGCCTTTGTTGTTCTCCTCAAGTTGTACTCCCAATCGAGCCAATCTATGCACCTCATTGGCTAATTCTCTCTTCCTCTCCTCCATGTAGGCAGTGCTACCCATGGACATCCTGCTAAGAGTATTAATAACAATGTTAGCCTTACCTGGGTGGTAGAGGATGCTCATATCATAATCCTTGAGCAACTCCAGCTACCTCCTTTGCCACAGGTTGAGCTTTTTCTGACCGAACATGTACTGCAAGCTCTTGTGGTCAATGAACATGTCCACATGCACTCCATACAGATAGTGACAATAGATTTTAAGTGTGAACACCACTGCTACCAACTCAAGATCATGAGTCAGATAATTCTTCTCATAGACCTTAAGTTGTCTGGAATCATAAGCTATCACTTTGCCCTTCTACATAAGTACACAACCCAATCCCACTATAGATGCATCATAGTATATCATGAAGTCACCCGTCCCATATGGCAAGGTCAACACTAGCGTTGTTGTCAATCTAGTCTTCAATTCCTGAAAGCTCTTCTCACATGCTTCATACAACTGAAACTTGGCCTTCTTCTGAGTCAGCTTTGTCAATGGGGTTGATAGAGAAGATAAGCCCTCCACAAATTTGCAGTAATACCCAGCCAAACCCAAGAAACTTCTTATTTCTGTTGGAAAAGTGGGCCTTGGCCAGTTTTTAGCTACCTCAATCTTCTGAGTATTAACCCGAATGCCATCTACCGAAATAACATGGCCTTATAAAGCCACTGACTTGAGCCAAAACTCACACTTAGAGAATTTCGCATACAACTCATAAGAAACAAGTAGCACCCTGAAGCTGGTCAAAGAGAACATCTATTCTGGGAAGAGGATACTTATTCTTTATGGTAACCTTATTCAACTGTCCGTAGTCTATACACATCCTCAAAGATCTATCTTTCTTACGTACGAATAGGACAGGAGCACCCCAAGGTGAGACACTAGGCCTTATGAAACCTTTCTCTAACAAGTCTTTCAATTGCTCTTTCAACTCTGCGGGGACCATTCTATAGGGTGAAATTGAGATAGGTTTGGTCTCGGGAAGATCTCCCTATCAGGAGAAACTCCGGGAAGATCATCAGGAAATACCTCAAGAAACTCATTCACTATCGAGACTGACTCAAGAGTGAGAGACTCAACATTATTAGACTTCACTCGCACGAGGTGGTAAATACAACCCTTGGATATCAACTTTCTAGCTCTAAGATAGGATATGAACTTACCCTTAGGGGCAACAGAACTTCATTTTCACTCTAAGATAGGCTTATTAGGAAATTGGAACTTGATAATTTGGGTTCTATAGTCAACAGAAGCATAACAAGTACGAAGCCAATCCATGCCCAATATTACATCAAAATCAACCATCTCCAACTCTACCTAATTAGCTAATGTGTCTCTATGATAAATAGACACCACACAATCTCTGTAAACCCTCTTAGCAAGGATAGACTCACCGGTAAGAGTAAAGATGGAAAAGGGCTCAAGCAAACACTTGGGAAGAATACCAAACTTTCTAGCCACATAAGGAGTTACAAAAGATAAGGTGACACCCAGATCAATCAATGCATAGCAATCATGAGTAAAGACACGAAGCATACCCATGACAACATCTGTTGCAGCCTCCTGCTCCTGTCAGTTACCCATAGCATAAAGATCATTTATCCCACCTCCTATACCCGCAGTAGTAGTACCCCAGTGTTGATTACCTGCTAAAGGTGTTGTCGAAGACTGAGCTCTACTACTCCCCTCACCTCGCCTCCTCTTCGGATACTTGTAACTAAAATAACTAGCCTGACCATATACATAGCACACATCTTTACCAACACAGCACTCACCTAGATGAAGCTTACTACACTTGTTACAATGTGGCTTTCCCCTTATACCTTGGGTCACACTGGCCTGAGATGGGGTGCTCGGGGTCCTAAAAGTCTGATAACTCTGAGATTTCTACTCATACCTGGTCGGCTGCATGGGCGCACTTATTGTTGAGGCTGCGGGATATGATGGTCTCTTCTAAAAATAAGAGTTGTCACCTCTATGCTGTCTCTACGGGCTAGGCTCATATCCTGTTGACTTCGCCTTTCTGTTCAGATGCTCTTCTTTATTCCTCCTCTTATCTTCCTCTGTCTATTGGGCATACACCACAATTCTGGAGATGTCCATGCCAGGAATCAGCAACGCAGCCTTACACTTTCTTTACACATGTCTAGCCAGGCCAGACACAAATCTCCTCATCTTCTGCCTCATATCTTTCACCATCTCGGGAGCATACCTCGACAGTTTGATGAACTTAAGGCTATACTCCTTCACAGTCATCCCTCCCTGCTTCAAATTCACGAACTCATCCACCTTTGCTTCCCTTAACTCTTGAGGAAAGAAGTGATCAAGGAAATCGGCTTCAAACTCCTCCCATGCTGCAGGCATCGCATCCTCACCTCTACTCCCTTCCCACTGAGTGTACCACATATTAGCCATATCCTTCAGCTGGTAGGATGCAAGCTCAACTCCTTCAAGCTTATCTGCATGCATAGCCCTCAGAACCTTGTACATCTCATTAATGAAGTTCTGCGGGTCTTTCTCCACCTTCGACCCTGTATATACTTGCGGGTTCATCCTCAAGAAGTCCCTGAGCTGGGTTGCAGCTGAGGGCTCCTACAATCCAGAACTAGGAGCCTGAGAACCTTGGTTGTTCCCTTGTGAGGCCACCAACTGAGTTAGCATGGTGATGACTCCTCTGAATTCTCCCTTAGTAGTGGGAGCCAACTGGGGCTAAGCAGGGGGCGCCTGAGGGACCTCAGCAGCCCTAGCGAGGCATCCTCGTCTCCTTGCCTCAGTCTGAATTGAGCAAAAAAAGTTGACGAAGTAGTCGATTTTGTCCGACTGATGAAATATTATCGGAGAGATCAAATGGAATAAAAAGGGATTGTGGAAAATATTACATCGAGACTTCATATCTAGTCACCTATATATCTCTAGTTATACAAGAATCAGGCCATGTGTAGTTCTGAATTTACGAATGAATGAAATTTCTAAAAATAAAATTAACGGTGCGGATCTTGAAGTAGGAAAGATAATGGCTTGAATTGGAAAGATATGATGGCACGAAAGTGAGAATACAAGATATGGTTGGGATGTTAATAGAAAAGTAAGAATAAAGGGATAGTATGGATAGTGTGGAAGGAAAAGTTAAGGGTTTATTGCGAGAGACATGTCTTTGAATCAGACAACCTAAGCTATGGAACTCCACAAAATTCGCAATCTGTAATTTTAAAAATACTATATAAAATGGTTAGAGCGCGTATATTAAATAGTGAAATAAATTTATAAACGTGATGCAAGTTCCCACTTAGACCATTAAATTTTCCATAAGACGATAAGGATGACATCTTAGGCTATGATATCTTGGGCCATGCTAATCGTAAATTATATCCACAGGTCATGAAATGATGTCCGTAGGCCATGAAATATGATGCCTTTGGACGATGACACTTTTGGATCATGATGAACATAAATTAAATCTATAGGCCATGAAAAATGACGCCTTTGGACTATGACGCCTTGAGGGCATGATAAGCAGAAATTAAATCCCTAGACCATGAAAAAAATGATGTTTTCGGACTATGACGCCTTAGGGGTATAATATTTTTTCATGCGATTTTTCAGGCTAATGCAAAATTTGGAAAGAATGTAATGCGATTTCAGTAGGCAAAATGTAATTTTAGAAGACCATGTAAATTTTTCAAAGAAGGCAATGCAATTTCAATAGGCAAAAAAAAAATGCAATTTTAGTGGGCCATGTAAATTTTTAAAAGAAGGTAATGCAATTTCAGTAAGCAAATAAAAAATACAATTTTAGTAGGCTATGTAAATTTTTCAAAGAAGACAATGCAATTTTAGTAGGCAAAAAATGCAATTTTAGTAGGCCATGCAAAATTTTCAAAGCAGGCAATACAATTTCAGTAGGTAAAATGTAACTTTAGAAGGTCATGTAAATTTTTCAAAGAAGGCAATGCAATTTCAGTAGGCAAAATATAATTTTAGTAGGGCATGTAAATTTTTCAAAGAAAGCAATGCAATTTCAGTAGGCAAAAAATGCAATTTTAGTAGGCCATTGCAAAAATGCAAATTTGCGTAATTTTAGTAGGCCAATTTTAAAATGCAATTCTAGTAGGTCAATGCAAAAATGCAAATTCTTGCAAATTTAGTAGGCCAATGCAAAAATACAGTTTCACGTAATTTTAGTAGGCCAATGCAAAAATATAATTTTCAGTAGGCCAATGAAAAAATATAATTTTACGTAATTTTAGTAGGGCAATGTAAAATACAATTTCACATAATTTTAGTAGGCCAATGCAAAAATGTAATTTTAGTAGGCCAATGTAAAAATGTACTTTCACGTAATTTTAATAGGCCAATGCAAAAATATAATTTTTAGTAGGTCAATGCAAAAATGCAATTTCATACAAATTTAGTAGGCCAATGCAAAAATGCAATATCAAGTAGGTCGAGATTAAAAGTAATAAGATAGTTTACTCTTTACCTATCGCAAGAAAAGTGATGATTGCTTGTATGACGAGAAGAGGCTAATTTTAGCATGTATACCTGTCTTTTCTACGTTCAAAGAAAAATTATTAGTTTGTAAAAGGGGAGGTTGATCTGTAGCTTTGGCTTGACCTGCATGCTCCATATGTTGTTGATATTCAGCCTTTCATCTTGAAGGTCAGTCTTTCAGTTCTAATCCTACTTTGTTCAAATTTTTTAGAAAAAATTTCTGCCTTAGTTTGTACGAAATTCTTTAAAAGAATTTTTGAGATCCTTCTCAAAAATTCTGCCCCAGTTACTCATTCGATAAGAGAATGTGCACTTCTAGAAGAATTTTTTAGATTCTCTAAAAAATTTTGCCCCAGTTTGTGATCAAAAGGGGGAATAAAGATTTTATTATGATAAGATCGAACTTCATAGCAGTGCCTACGTATCCCTCTTAAATGGAAATCAGGTCTGACGTAGTTCCAATTACAAGATAAAGAACATTAAACTATAAATAAACAATACTTACAATGATAACCCCAAGCCAAATCTCTTTTATTTTGCTGGTGCAGATGTTCCTCTTGTCAGAATTTCCAAGGACTTGAATAAGGTAGTCTTGGCCTCAAAATAGCACAAGTCATGATCTAACATTGCTTTATTGACTTTCAACATGCTTGCTGATGATTTGGGAGTGGATTATTGGATATATTTGGCATAGGATCCTTCAAATGTATAATTTTAGTATCGATGAAATCTTGAATTTTATCCTTCAAAGCGCGACATACATCAGTTGTGTGTCCCTTCATTTTTGAGTGGTATGCACAAACCTTATTTGAATCATACCATTTGGATTCAGTGTCTTGATTTAAAGCAAGAATAGGAGTAATGTAGTCAGCCTCTTTCAATTTTTCGTAAAGTTGGACTATTGGTTCGGCCAGAGGAGTATAACTTTTGACATGTTTTCTTTCAAAGTTGGGCCAATTTCTATAATTTGATTGTTGAGGGGGTGGAGGTGTTTGAAACTATACTGGTTAGGTAGGATAAATAGGGTATGCAGGTTGTTGATATGGCCGGAGAGGAGTCTGATAGGGGGTAAGTGGTGGATAAAAGAGAGGAGGTGCGGGGTATGGTGATGTAGGATAGTGAGGGAGTGACGGATTTCGAATTTGGTGTCCCATAAAAGACATTTCTTTCTTCTTGCGATTTTCAGACATACCTCCAG
>DF366910.1:2323-17440 GCA_000787875.1 Solanum virginianum
TACATACTAAAACATCCATGCAACCTTAATAACACATAAAACAATATTAAATCTCACCTTACCACTTCAACTTCTTAAATGAGCTAAAATCGCCAAAGTCGAAGAAAGAGATGTTTTCTTGCCCATATAACATCTCCACGCTACTTAGGGGACCCAATATAGTGGATTAACACCAATAATTAATTTTTTTTTTTTTAAAAAAAAAAAATAGTGAAATTGAATGAAATGAAGATAAGGGTCAAGATATTAATATATACACACTTCTTGACCAAGGCACAAGGCCCACACCACACAGTTGTACCAATTAAAATCCAACAAATTTCAAGTGGCCCTACCAAAATATCTTCAAGACCCCAAGTTTTAAAAATTCCACTTTGATCCCAAATTTTTTAATAATGTCACTTTGGTTCAGAACTTCTTAATAATACCACGTTGATCTCAAATTTTCCTAAATGCTCCGATGCATGAAATGCGGGTTCTAGGGGACTATTTTTCACACTATTTAATTTTGTTTGATTTTATGGAAACTCAATTTTTGACATATTAATTTAACCTATTTCCTTATCATAAATAACTATTTTAGTTTAGTTGCTAGTGGGATTATAGTAATACCATAGGATGATAAGAGTGGGTGCAACTCGTGATCTGTTTCGAAGTCGCAATAGAATCATCATATCCGTTAATGAAAATCAATTTAAATAACAACAAAAGTAAAAATATTTATGTTGATTCCTTATTAGGCATGATTTGAACGAAAATCATGATATTAATTAAATTCCTTTTTTGTTTTACTGAACCATTGTCAATCCATAAATAAAGTAGTAATTACAAATGGTGACATATTTTTCTAGTTAGATTTAACTTATTGAATTATTAGAAATGTTTTTATTGTGTCATTCTTTTGTGACATGTTTTAGTTAGTTAATATGTAAATTGATGATACTTCGCAAGGAAAATATTTTTTTTATTGTATTTATATATTTTGTTCAACTCTGCATATTTTCTTATTATATGACCATGCTTCATATAAGACCTTCCACTATTATTTTTCACAATATAAAAAATATTTATTTTCTAACTCATATTAATGTACCAAAAGTTTAAGCACTTCAGTTGAAAATCTTAAGTTATTTGTGTAAGTTCTGAAGCGTTTGCAAATTCGAAAAATATACTCGTTAATTATGACAAATGAAATAATATCATAGAAGTACAGAAACTAAATCCTTGAGCAATTAAATTTGTGTAAACCATTTTAGAATATCCTCGATCGTACACTATATTATTCAGTATACACTACTTCATTTATTTAACTTTGCGACTTGAAATAACTTTAGTGGAACTCATTCCCATCTATTATTCAGTATACACTACTTCATTTATTTAACTTTGCGACTTGAAATAACTTTAGTGGAACTCATCCCCATCTCTTTGGCATGATTTTTTTATATTAATTATTTTTATACGGAGACATCTACATGTTGAAAAACTTATATTTATTACTTTAACATCAAATCTCTTAAATCAACAATTTTTACACATAAAACAAATATCGACAGAAAACATTACACTTCAAAAAATTGTTATAAGGTTGTTCATCATATGCAGATATACGTACACACAATAATTTATAAGAAGTTAATTTCTTTTAAATTAAATGGTACACTTCAATCTATCGAACATGAGTTTTATTGTCTCATTTAATAATCTTTTACTACTTGTTCTTTCAACACTTATATATCAATTTCAATGTCAACAAATTACAAATTACCCCTTATTACTGTCAGTTTACTAATATGATATTTACTTGGCATGGAATTTTGAAAAACAAAATAATTTAAATGAAGGAAGTACTAAATAAAACCCCATTTTATTCCATGGTAAACATATAGATGGAACAAACATAATTATAGATAGAAAGATAAAAACTAAAATCATAAATCGAACAAGATATGACAAACGTACTTTTATTAATAAAATATTAAATGGATCACTCTGCATTGGATCCAGAGGGGCCTTCATCATCGGAATCGGACGAAGTGCTTTCCACATCTCTTAAAGGAGCCAAGGCACTTCCAAGTGTTTGATATGGAAATTCAATAAGACACTCCAATTGTTGGCTGTATACTCTTTCAGCTTCTTCTTCTGCAAATTCCAATGCCTCACACAATCTCTTAAGTTCAGAAAGGCTGAGTTCTTCAATTGGAGGCTCTGTCCTTAATGCTTGAAGAGCTCTTCCACGTTCTTTTTCCTTTTCAATTGAACGCGTTAACCTGTTTATCTGCCTATTGAGGGTATCAGCATTGGGATTTTGCTGAGGTACAACGACAGGGTTAGGAACTTCAGCATCAAGATTCAGTTCCAGAAATTTATCCACAATAGACTCGACGTCAGGGTGCCCACATGAATATGCTTTGCCTTCAGAAAGAATGGCAATAGCAAGATGAGCACCACACAGCGTGCATAGCTCAGTTGCCTTTTTGAAGAAGCCACCACGTCGTTTTGAGAATGTTACTTGTCTGTTGGCTGCATTTTCCATCCTTTCAATTGCAACTCTTCTGCGCCCATTTGGTCTTCTCATGGCTTCACTTTTTGATTTCACCGATGTAGGGAAAATGTGGTGTTATCTTCTCTGATATTACCTTTTATTTATAGTGGGATTCCATGGGCATGTTACTTTTTGTATTCAACATATTTGCTGACCAAAATCGTAAAAATATTTATGTTCATTCCTTATTAGGCAGGAATTGAACGAAAATCATCACATTGATTAATATAAATTCCTTTTTTGTTTCACTCTATCATTGACAATCCGTAAATATGACCGTGGCATATTTTTCTAGTCAGACTTATTAAATTATTAGGGTAATAAGTGTACTCGTGTCTTTATATTTTGTGTTGTCATTATTCGTTTTATAAATGTTAATTTATTGTATTTGCATACGATGCTTTTCGTTATTGTTAACCACTCTTTTTGTTTCTCTGTCTTTTCTTTTCTTCTTTTCATATCTAGTTTATTCTGCTTATGAGTTTTTGAGACGAGGGTTTTCAAAAAACAGTCTCTCTACCTCTATGAAGTAATGATAAGGTCTACGTACATTTCTACCCTCCCCAAACCCTAGCCACTTGTGAAATTCCACTTGGTATGTTGTTGTATTTATATATTTTCTTAATTAGCTTCTGTTCAACTTTGCATATTTCCTAATGTACCCATGCTTAGTTAGATACCTTCCACTATTAACTTTAATAATATAAACATATTTATTTTCTAATTCATATTAATGTACAAAAAGTTGTAGCACTTCAATTGAAAATTTTAATTTATTTGTATGTTTTAGAGCCTTTTTAAACTCATAAATATACTGATGACTTATGAGAACTGAGAGAACATTGTAACAATACAAAAGTTCCTAATGCTATCACAATTTAATATGTATAAGTACATAAATCACTTTAAAATATTCTTGTACAGTTTTCTTATTCATTATAAATTTCTAAAATAATACAACAAAATTTGTGTATTTATTTATTCAACCACCTAATATTAGAATATGTACGATATATTATGAAATAAATCCTAACAATGTAAATTGTGAAGATTTTATGCACTTCATCCTCGCAAAATAATATGACTTTGTGACTTGAAATTACTTTAGTGGAACTCATTCCTATCTTGATATTATGTTGAATTGATTTGCATAGGTTACTAGCTAGCATTTTTAATTGATGCTTTGTAACACTTGTAAATTATCGAAACACACCTAAAATATAATTGTGCGCACAATGCATCTTTTAAAACTTCGATTGGGAATTCGAGACTGAATTTGCAATCAGCGCGAAAAATTGAGTGGGAGAATGGTCTCGACCCGATTTAAGAGCAACCGGAGAGAAAAATAATTTTTGCTAATTAAATACTGGACAGTGTTGATCCGCGTCGGCGCTGACTTACACTTGATGTTACTTTTATTATTTCGACGGGAATTTAAAATTTCTGAAAAATTGCGAAATGTACTGGTCTGCGCCCCTAGCGCGTCACGAACCAGTACAATTTTTCTAACGATTTTTATTTTAAATATGGGAAGGGTATTTTGGGCATTTCCAACTCATTTTTTTAAGTAGAGGATAAGGTGAGTGGAATATACACGAAGGGTTTCAGGAACCCATATTTTCCTAAGTCTAAGTGTAAGGTCTGAGAGAAAAAGAAGAAAGAGCTTGAGGGTTCCAAGTTGGGTTTCAATTCCTTGAAGAAGGCTGAGAAATTCTTCACTCCAGAACATGTAAAGGCTACCCAGAACATGGAATTGATGATCATCATACTTTAAATTAATTGTTTACATGTACTATTGTGTGATAATGTATTTACTCTACATGAATTCTCTGTTAAAGACCTCAAGAATGAAACTTAGGGGTAATGTCTAGAGCCTTGACTGTCTGAATGTGTTGATTGTTGGGGTCTGAGTCCTGAGATGGGTGTATTGATGACTGAAATTGATGGAGTTAGTACCATTAGAGTCTAAATGAGGTTGAACTTAGCTTTGAAGAATGATCCTACTCTTTGAGTTGATAGATGATGAGATAAGGTGAGTGTTCTAGCCCATAGAGGCTGGGTGATGGGAATTCTTGATATATTGATGGACTTATGAGGATGTTGAGTCCTGAGAGGAGTACTAGGACTGAAATAGATAAGAGTGAGTCTCACTCGTGCTCATTAACTACGTGGTCAGCATAGGAGAGAATTGGACCGTGAAAGTGAATGTTTCTTTTGTCCCATAGAGGTCTTGATAGACTTCTTTTGGGATCCCGATAGACTCGTATTTTACCCCGATAAGGTACTAGACGGATGTGGCAACAACGTCTCTTTGTTGTATCATCACCGACTTATAGGTGGTCGGTGCCGGTTATAGAAACTCCCAGATAGTCTCATGTTGATAGTATTCTGAGGTTGATGTGATTGTTTGATGTCTTGATGGATAGTGAGGTGATAACATCCTATTTCTTACCCTGAGTTGAGGATGAGTGATTTCTGAGCTGATGATATTGTATATTGTTTACAATAGCCCATTTTACATACAGTACATTGCACGTACTAACGCCCCTTTGGTGCTATATTGTTTTATGATGCAGATTCTGTAGACAGAGGGCTTCAGCAAGAGAACCATTAAGGTCTATTTCTCCTTGATACAGACTTGGTGAGTCCTCCTCTGCATCCAGTAGGACATCTTCATACTTGCTTTCATTTCTCTTTGAGTTCTTTTTATTGGACTGTGGTAGCCATGACCTGTCATGGTACCTTCTTAGATGATAATTATAGAGGCTTCATAGACATAGATTGATGATGACTGATATTGGGGTTCTTTTCCCCGTTTCCCTTCTTACTGAGATTGTCCCTTTTTCTCATATTTTTTATGATAGACTGAGTTGATAGTTTGTAGGCCATTGATAGATAGTTATTTCTTTGTTATCTTCTGCTATTGAACTGATTGAATGATTGCGATGAGACTAGGTGGTTCCCTTGGGGGCTAGCAATAGTCTTCGAGTGCCAGTTACGCCTAGGGTATCCTCCTTGGGCATGATAAACTTGGTATCAGAGCCCAGAGTTCAAGTGTCCTAAGGAGCCTATAAAGTCGTATCTAGTAGAGTTTTGTTTATGGGTATATTGTGCACCACACTTCATAAGCATGAGGATCTAGGACATTAGGAAGTGTTACCCTTCTTCTATGATCTGGATTCGTGCGATAGCGTTTAACCTTATGGAAATCTCATTTTAAGTCGTGCATTATGCACTTACAGAAAATGTCGCCAAGATGTCACAGCCCCAAATGTTGAGAACACCCAACTTAAGGTCTCGATCCAACTAGAGGTTAGGAGATGGGGACGCCCTGCCAGGACTGCCGAGGTTCCATAGGCGCCCCCTGCTCAGCCCCAGCCAGCTCCCAACACAGAGGCAGAGTTTAGGGGAGCCATCACCATGCTGACTCAGTTGATGGCCTCCCAGGGTAACAATCGAGGTTCTCAAGCTTAGAGCTCTAGCTCCCACGAGGCCCCAGCTGCCACTAGACTTAGAGACTTCTTAAGGATAAACCTGCCTGTGTATACGGGGTCTAAGGTTGAGGAGGACCCGCAGAACTTCATTGATGAAATGTACAAGGTCCTGAAAGTGATGTATGCTGATGAGCCTGAGGGAGTGGAGCTTGTTTACTACCAATTGAAGGGCGTTGATAATGTGTGGTACAATCAGTGGGAGGATAGTAGAGGTGAGAATGCGGAGCTTGCAATATGGGAGGAGTTTGAGACAGCCTTCCTGGACCACTTCTTTCCTCAAAAGTTAAGGGAGGCGAAGGTGGATGAGTTCATCAATATGAAGCAAGAAGGGATGACTATGAAAGAGTACAACCTTAAGTTTATTAAGCTATCTAGGTATGCTCCAGAAATGGTGCAAGACATGAGTGCAAGGATGAGGAAGTTTGTGTTCGGTCTAGGCAGACATGTGCAGAAAGAGAGTAAGGCAGCTTTGCTGATTTCGAGCATGGACATCTCCAGAATTATGGTGTATGCCCAATAGAAAGAGGAGGACAAGAAGAGATAGAGAGAGTAGATGAACAAAATGGCAAAGTCTGTAGGGCATGAGCCTAGCCAACAAAGACAAACTAAGGGTGTCAAGTCCTACTTTCAAAAGAAATCATCTTATCATACACCTTCTGTAGCAAGTGTGCCCGTTCAGCCAAACAGGTATGATCCAAGTTGGGTTTCAATTCCTTGAAGAAGGCTGAGAAATTCTTCACTCCAGAACATGTAAAGGCTACCCAGAACATGGAATTGATGATCATCATACTTTAAATTAATAAGCTGGTGTGACCCAAGGCGCGAGAGGAAAGCCACCTTGTGACAAGTGTGGTAAGTTGCATCTGGGTGAGTGTCATATGGGTAAGAATATCTGCTATTCATGTGGGCAGATTGGTCACTTCCAGTTTGAGTGCCCAAAGAGGAGACGAGGTGAGGGGAGCAGCAGACCACAGTCATTTGCAGTCCCTCCAGCGGGAAATCAACAAAGGGGTATTACTACTGGTACAGGAGGCAGGACCAACAACCTTTATTCTATGGGTAATCGATAGGATCAGGAAGCTGCACTAAATATGGTTACGGATATGCTTCGAGTCTTTACTTTTGATTGTTATGCATTACTTGACCCAGATGTCACTTTGTCTTTTGTGACTCCTTACGTGGCTAGTGAGTTTGGGATTCTTCTAGAGTGTTTACTAGAACCTTTTGTTGTTTCTACTCCTACTGGTGAGTTTATCTTAGCTGAGAGAGTTTCTAGATATTGTATAGTATCTATCTATCATGGAGATACCTTAGATGACTTGGTAAAATTGGAGATGGTTGATTTTGATGTGATACTTGGCATGGATTGGCTTTACATCTGTTATGCGTCTGTTGACTGTAGAACCCAAATTGTTAAGTTTTAATTTCATAATGTGCCTGTTCTAAAGTGGAAAGGGAGTTTTGTTGCACCAAAGGGCAAATTTATTTCTAATCTTAGAGCCGAAAGTTGATCTCCTTGGGCATGATAAACTTGGTATCAGAGCCCAGAGTTCAAGTGTCCTAAGGAGCCTATAAAGTCGTATCTAGTAGAGTTTTGTTTATGGGTATATTGTGCACCACACTTCATAAGCATGAGGATCTAGGCCTCGTTCGAGTTAAGTCGGATGATGTTAAATCTTCCACTGTTGAGTCAGTCCCAATTGTGAATAAGTTTCCTGAGGTGTTTCCTGATAATCTACCTAGAGTCCCTCCTGATAGGGAGATTGACTTGGGATTGATGTCCTTCCCAACCCTAAACCCATTTCAATTCCACCTTATAGAATGGCCCCCATGGAGTTGAAAGAATTGAAAGAACAATTGAAAGACTTATTAGAGAAAGGTTGCATAAGGCTTAGTTACTCACCTTGGGGTGCTCTTGTGCGATTCATGCGTAAGAAAGATAGTTCTCTCAGAATGTGTATAGATTACCGGTAATTGAACAAGGCTACAATAAAGAATAAGTATCCTTTTCCCAGGATAGATGATCTATTTGATCAACTTCAGGGTGCTACTTATTTCTCCAAGATAGATCTTAAATCGAGGGAAGGTGATATTCCAAAGACAACCTTTAGGACACGGTATGGCCACTTTGAGTTCTTGGTCATGTCTTTTGGGTTAACAAATGCACCTGCAGCTTTCATAGATTTGGTGAACAGGGTATTCAGACCGTACCTTGATATGTTCATGGTCGTGTTCATTGATAATATTCTGGTGTATTGTAAGGATGAAGAGGAGCATGTTAATCACCTTAGAGTGGTTTTGCAAATGCTCAAAGACCCTGAGTTGTATGCAAAATTCTCGAAGTGTGAGTGTTGGCTCAAGTCTGTGGCTTTCTTAGGCCATGTTGTTTTGGGAGATAGCATTTGGGTGGATACCCAGAAGATTGAGGCGGTTAAAAACTGGCCTAGACTAACTTCTCCGATAGAAATAAGAAGTTTCTTGGTTTTGGCAGGATACTACTGCAAATTTGTTGAGGGCTTCTCTTCTTTGTCAACACCATTGACTAAGCTAACTCATAAGAAAGCCAAATGTTAGTGGTCTGAGGAATGTGAAAAGAGTTTCCAAGAGTTGAAGACTAGATTGACTATAACACCAGTTTTGACTTTGCTCGATGGGATAGGAGACTTCGTGATATACTGTGATGCCTCAAGAGTTGGACTGGGTTGTGTGTTGATGCAGACAGGGAAGATGATAACTTATGCTTCCAGATAACTCAAGATCCATGAGAAGAGCTATCCGACTCATGATCTTGAGTTGGCAACGATGGTACTCACACTTAAGATCTGGAGTCACTACTTGTATAGAGTGTATGTGGACGTGTTCACTGACCACAGGAGTTTGCAATATATGTTCAGTCAGAAGGAGCTCAACCTGCGGTAGAGGAGATGGTTGGAGTTGCTCAAGGATTACAAGATTTTACAATATGTATTTAGTCCAAAATAGCTCAACCTGCAATAGAGGAGATGGTTGAAGTTGTTCAAGGACTATATATAAGCATCCTCTACCACTCAGGTAAGGCTAACATTGTTGCGGATGCTCTTAGCAGGTTGTTTATGGGTAGCATTGCCCATGTGGAGGAAGGAAAGAGAGAACTAGCTAAGGAAATTCATAGATTGGCTTGATTAGGAGTGTAACTTGA
This sequence comes from Solanum virginianum, assembly GCA_000787875.1. Taxonomy (NCBI): domain Eukaryota; kingdom Viridiplantae; phylum Streptophyta; class Magnoliopsida; order Solanales; family Solanaceae; genus Solanum; species Solanum virginianum. The sequence goes on from DF366910.1 coordinate 11,541, forward strand.
GGAGAACAATGAAGGTGGGGTCAATATTTAGAATGGATCTACTTCATCCTTAGTGTCAGAAGTGAAGGAGAAACAAGACCAAGACCCTGTCTTGTTCCAATTGAATGAAGCGGTTCACAAGCAGAAGGTGATGGTTTTCTCCAAAGGGGGAGATGAGGTGTTGAGTTACTAGGGTAAATTGTGTGTGCCGGATGTTGATAGTGTTTAAGACAGGATCATGGCTGAAGCTCATAGCTCCAGATATTCTATTCATCCCTTGAGAGAAGTCTATTGGTGGAATGGAATGAAGGAGGACATCGCTGAATTTGTCTCTAAGTGTCCCAATTGTCAACAGGTTAAGGTTGAACATCAAAGACCATGTGGGTTGGCTCTGAATTTTGAAATTCTAGAATGGAAGTGAGAGGCAATCACCATGGATTTCATCACTGGCTTACCAAGAACCCGAAAGTAGCATGATTCGATATGGGTGATTGTTCATAGGATGATGAAATCAGTCACTTCTTGGTAGTCAAGACAACTTATACGGCAAATGAGTATGCCCGACTATATATTCGTGAGATTGTGAGGTTACATGGGGTTCCCTTGTCTATCATCTCGGATAGAGGAACTCAATCCACCTCTCAATTTCGGAGATCTTTCCAAAGGGGTTTGGGTACAAAGGTGAATTTGAGCATAACATTTCACCCTCAAACAGATGGGTAGGTAGAGCTCACGTCCTTTCAGGAAGGATTGGGTACTAAAGTACATCTGAGCATAACATTTTTCACCCTCAGACAAATGGACAAGTAGAACGTACCATTCATACTTTGAAAGATATGTTGAGACCTTGAGTCATCAACCTCAAGGATAATTGAGATGACCACCTATCATTGATTGAGTTTGCGTAAATAATAGCTACCATGCCAACATTCAAATGGCCCTTTATGAGGCACTATATGAGAGGAGATGTAGATCATCGATTGGCTAGTTTGAGGTTGGTAAAGCTAAATTGATCAGACCTGATCTTGCTCACCAGTCTATGGAGAAGGTGAAAGTCATTAGAGAGAGGTTGAAGACAGCACAAAGTCATAAAAAATCTTACACAGACGTGAGGAGAAGAGACTTGAAGTTTGAGGTGGATGATTGGGTGTATCGGAAGGTGTCACCCATGTAGGGTATCATGAGGGTTGGTAAGAAGGGAAAGTTGAGTCCACGTTATATCAGACCATACCAGATTGTGAGGAGGATTGGGAAGGTTGCTTATGAGCTAGATTTGCCTTCACAGCTAGATGGAGTCTATCCGATGTTTCACATTTCAATGTTAAAGAAATGTTTGGGAGATCTTTCCTTAGTAGTTTCTGCTGAGAGTACGAGAGTGAAGAATAGTCTATCTTATGAAGAAATTCGAGTCCAAATCCTTGATCGAGAAGTTCATAAGCTGAAGAATAAAGAGATAGCCTCCGTCAAAGTTCTATGGAGGAATCAATTTGTTGAGGAAGCTATGTGCGAAGCTGTGGAAGCGATGAAACTCAAATACCCGCACCTATTCATCCCAAACAACGATGATGTTGAAGGTAAAACCCCTACCCTTAACGCTATTAAAGTTCTATTCTTTAATTTGATGCATTGAGTCTAGTCCCTGAGTCTAAGACAAAGATAGATTGGTGATCGATAGTTGAGAGTTCTCGAGTGAGGAATGAGATGAGTTTTAAGGTTACTCGTGTTTCTATTTGACCTTTACTCATCATTCGAGGATGAATGATCCCAAGGAGGAGATGATGTAATACCCAGTAAAATTATCAAAACGTCCCTAAAACGTAATCATACGCATAATGCATCTTCCAAAGCTCCAATTGGGAATTTGAGACCGAATTTTTGATCTGCGCAAAAAATTGGGTGAGAAAATGGTTTCGACCTGATTTAAGAGCAATCGGAGCAAAAAATAATTTTCGATAATTAAATATCGGACTGTGTTGATCCGCGCCCTTGGCGCAACGCGGAGGGGGTGCAGACTTACACTTGATGTTTTTTTTATTATTTCGATGGAAATTTAAAATTTCCAAAAATTTGTGAAATGTACTGGTCCGCGCCCCTGGCACATCGCGAACCAGTATAATTTTTTCTGATGATTTTTCTTTTAAACATGGGAGGGGTATTTTAGGCATTCCTAACTCATTTTTTAAGTCCCAAAACATGATTTAACCCCTCTATTTCATGCGAAGGAGCTCAAGAACTCATATTGTCCTAAGTCTAAGCATAAGTTCTCAGAGAAAGAGAAGAAAGAGCTTGAGAGTTCCAAGTTGGGTTTCAATTTCTTGAAGAAGGTTGAGAAATTCTTCACTCCAAGCATGTAAAGGCTACCCAAAATATGGAATTATTCTTCCATGTGTCCCAATGCATCTAGTAGGGTGATAGTTGATGGTTGATAGGTCTTGGGTTACAATTCTTGAAGATTTTCTTGAAAGTTCTCTTTAATTTATATATATTATCTTAAATTGATGATCATCATACTTCATATTAACTATTTAAATGTACTATTGTGTGATAATGTATTTACTCTACATAAATTCTCTGTTAAAGACCTCAAGAATGAAACTTAGGGGTAATGTCTAGAGCCTTGATTGTCTGAATATGTTGTTTGGGTCTGAGTCATCAGATGAGTGTATTGATGGCTGAAATTGATGGAATTAGTATCTTTAGAGTCTATATAAGGTGGAACTTAGCTTTGAAGAATGATCCTACTCTTTGAGTTGATAGATGATGAGATGAGTTGAGTGTTCTAGCCCATAGGGGTTGGGTGATGGGAATTCTTGATATATTGATGGACTTATGAGCATGTAGAGTTTTGTAAGGAGTATTAGCACCGAAATGGGTAAGAGTGAGTCCCACTCATACTTATTAACTACGTGGCCAGCGTAGGAGAGGGTTGGACCTAGAAAGAGGATGTTTTCTTTTTCCTGCAGCGGATTTGATAGACTTCTTTTGGGATCTCTGATAGACTTGTATTTTACCCTGACAAGGTACTGGACAGATGTAGCAATGACATCTCTTCGTTGTATCATCACCGGCTTATAGTTGGTGGTTGTCAGTTATAGAAACTCCCAGATAGGTCTCATGTTGATAGTACTCTAAGGTTGATGTGATTGTTTGATGTCTTGCTAGATAGTGAGATGATAGTGTCCTATTTCTTACTCTGAGTTGAGGATGAGTGATTGATGAGCTGATGATATTGTATATTGTTTATTTTAGCCCGTTTTGCATATTGTACATTCTACGTACTAACGCCCCTTTGCTGTTGCATCATTTTATGATGCAAATTCTGTAGATAGAGGATTTTAGTAGGTGAACCGTTGAGGTCTAGAGCTCCTTGATCCAGACTTGGTGAGTCCTCCTGTTAGAACCCATATTTTTTGTATTGAAATAATTACAAAAATTGGGGATTAAAGTGACAAATTAGAAAATTCGTGACTAAAGTATCATTATTAGAAAGTTTGGAGACCAAAGTGGAATTTTTAAGACTTGAGTTCTTAAGATATTTTTTGGGAACATTTTTGGCATGGTGTTTGATTCCTATTGGTCCAAGTGTATGGGTGGACCATTAATTTTGACCAAGTTTTTTTAGGATATGTATGGGTGTGTAAGACCCATATTTTATTTTTTCATCTCTACACTTAGCTAAGAAACTCTCTCTCTCTCTCTCTCTCAAGTGAAGACCAACCTTCAAGAACCTATGGTTATGGCCAAGAAAATTTGGAATTTCTTGTTCTTCTCTTCTAAATCATCTTGATGTTGCAAATCTTCCATTTAAGATCCCCTTAGTAGCTTGAAGAAGTTCGGGGTCTATGTATATTGTAGTATATTGAAAGGAAAGAAAATCAAGAAAATATTGAATGTTGGGATGGAAATGTATATGTGTGGATTCTTGGCTGAAACTTTGGGTATAATGTTATGTTGTGTTAGTATTGGAATTTATGAATTGATGTTTGGTTAAGGTGTAAAATAATCATTTTTTTGGGTGAAGAAAGTATTGGAAATCATGTTATGCATATATGTGGCATATTGGTCGAATTGAAGCTATGTATGTGGTCTAAAGTTATGTTGCATTGGAAGTGTGAATTTAATGTTTATTTGGAGTAATATAATCATTGGAAAGTGAAAGAATGTTTGGACATAATGTGATTGTGTATGTAAGTGGGCTGTCTAGTTTTGCTGGGATTATGACGTTGATGTTTAGCTAGTATTTGGTGAGCGTTATAGTATGAAAGAATATACGGAAATCATCTAAATGTATGTGGGTACATGCTGTCCAGTTTTGACAGTGAAGATTTTCTTGAAAGTTCTCTTTAATTTATATATATTATCTTAAATTGATGATCATCATACTTCATATTAACTATTTAAATGTACTATTGTGTGATAATGTATTTACTCTACATAAATTCTCTGTTAAAGTAGTATACTGTTCGATTTTATATGTTGTCCAAATTGTGAATATTTTCCAGCTTAAAGGCTGCCCAGATTTTGTTAAGGCAATTAAATGATGATATTTGGTGTTTGGTGTTGTCCTTGCATATGAATATTGTGCTTATGTTTGAAATTTATAGAAATGGTTTTATGCATATGACTCATCACGACTCTATTCGTGCCTAATATAATTTCGTTCACCGGTTCCCGGGCCGGTTATTATCCTGCGTATTATATTATATTATGTATATATATATATGTATATTCTGAAGCAGGTTGGATACGACGGGTCAGTTTGCCCATGGACCGGCTTTGCTTAGTTTGGTGTAATAAAGAGCTGAGCTTGGGATATGTTGGCATTTTGATGTGTGAGTGCTGGGTCACAGTTCGCCCCGTCTCACAAGTGGGTGCTGGGCCACAGTTCGCCCCGGCTCACTGATCGACATAATGTCATTCTGGTATTATGATACGTGAGTACTGGGCCTCAGTTTGCCACGTGAAGTAGTGGATTTCACGAGCTTGGAGGTCGCCATCGTTCCTGTACGACATGCATCCATTTGACATTTCGAAAAGAAAAGAAATATTTTGATGTTGTATATGCGTTTGACCTCCATACTTCCGTTCTGAATAATTATTCTAGTCTGTGTTTTGGAAAGTAAGCACTTTAGCATTTTGGTTATGTTTATACTCATCCTGATAAATATATAATCTATACATGTTGCTTTACATATTCTGTACATCTTTCGTACTGACCCCCCTTCTTCGGGGGCTGCATTTCATGCCCGCAAGTACCGACGATCAGAGTAGCGGGCCACCAGCCTAGGACTCCTGTTAGCAGTGCTCCTTTGCTCCGGAGCCACCTTTGGTACATAGGCAACTTATTATTTTGTATTATATTAATTTGAGGGTACGACGAGGGCCCTGTCCCATCATAAGAGTCAGTTTATTCGTGTTAGAGGTCTGTGGATATCCTGTGAGTATGGAATTACAGCTTAGGCCTTAGTTGCAGTTGAAGAGCTTTTTTACTTCAGAGCTACTTTTGGTACACATGGTTGACATTACTCTCATTCTGTTTATGTTGGGGCCCTGTCCCGTCTTATGATTCGGTTTGTCTGTATTAGAGGTCTGTGAATAGTCTGTGAGTTGGGTCGTATCAGAAAGTTTGTGTTTTCCCCGTCTCATGATTTGATTTGTCTGTATTAAAGGTCTGCGGATAGTCTGTCAGTTAGGTCCTGTCAGAAAGTCTGTGTATTCTGTATATCTGTCATGTGTTTGGGACTTAGCCACCTGTCTGGACATTCTGTATATATGCTACATTTATTAGGCGGCAGGACCGCAGTGGTGACCTTGTTGGCCCACGTATGTACATATGTATATGTTGTGATTCCTCTGTTAGTTCGCTGGACTTTTTCTATTTCAGGTGGCTAGTCAGTAATACAGAGAAAACTCTGCCAAAA
>DF366908.1:0-15388 GCA_000787875.1 Solanum virginianum
TTCAAAACTCCAATTCACAATTTCCACTCGATTCCTTGACGAACTATTGTCTCTACAATGCTTGGGGGACCCAATACACTAGGCTTGAAGGCGAATTGAAAGAAGATCGAAAACTCAAATTTCCAAGAACTGCTACAGTAACCCGTATGGGTTACTGTTCACAGCAAAAAGTTTTTTCCATGTTTTCCTCTTCAATTCTTGTTGAAATGGAAGGTATTTGGTTTCTTGAATAAGTATGGGATGTATTTATGTATATATGATGATCTTGATTTAGAGAAAGGGAGGAATATTCTAGTGTGTTCTTGGCTTTGTTCTTGGAAAGATGAAGAAATGTTTTGGTCTTGGAATCTGTGCCAAAGTGAGGGTTCTAACAGATGATTAGAAATAAGTTAAGATACATGAGTTCATAAAGATCTTCATGGTATAAGCTAATGTGACAGATAAGGAGAAATAGGTTATATGAGCGGAGTTAGAATTCAAGTTCTTCATAGTGAGTCTATGTTCAAAGTAGTATGTTTTCTCAAGGTATGAATTGGTAAAGTATGAATTAATTGAATCGTATTGAATGCTGCACATTTGAAAGGGCTTATGCATGATTTGGATTGTAAAGTTAGTCACTTTTAACCATTAAAGAACCTAAGGAAGGGTGCTACTTAAATATTTCATTTAGATTATGAGGAAAAAAATTATATATATATATATATATCATGAGTTATTGGTTAAAGGACATGATTGGTGGGCAAGTTAGTTAAAGGAATAAAAATCAGATATAGTGAATAGTTTAAGGCATTTGAAATTGAAGTTATGAAAGGAATCGGAGAAAGGTGAAGGAATACGACATCTTGTACAAATCTTTTATTCGAAGTTGAAGGTAATATGCATTTTCACCTTGGAGTTCAGACATGATCATATAATATGAATTGAGTCGACACAAAAGGGTTTATTCATAATTTTTATGAAGAATGAATTTAATTCGACTGACGAATAGTGATGTGACGAAGATATTGTATTTATATTAATTTGGATTATGTGAATTATGGTAGATGACTTGTGGGGGACTGTGGTATGGATCCAAAGTTCTACATGATTATTAATGACTTTGAGGCAATTAAAACTACTCTAACGTTGAGACTACATATACTATTATGATATTCTCTTGGTGAAATAAGGTGCTTTTGGATATAGATATGATGGAATAGATGTTGCTTTAAAGCAATTGAAGTTTTTCACTAATTCTACAAGTGTCATCGTGATCGTAAAAATTTATAGAAGAGCTACCATGAAGACTTATAGTTATCCGATAGTCTTAAGATTTACCTTATTATTGAATGTATCCCTTTTGGGTTCATGTTTGTACTTGATGGTATTAGGATTGTGCTTTTCGATTTGACGCTTGATAAAAAACCAAGAAAAGAGTGTCAAGGTCTCTTTTGCATCAGCTGAGATTGTGTTTGTTATCATTGCTTATGTTATGAGTATGTTCTTTATTCGTATAAAGATCCTATCTTATCTTTGTTGAAGAAAAGAAATCAGTTGTGGCTTTAAGGAATTTTCTGAATGGTTTTAGTTTACCACTCTTTTAGTGAGAATGATTCATGATAATCTTGCTAAAGTAGAAGCAACAGAAGTTGATTGGAAGAATGAAATCTTGACAAGATCTATTATGATTGATGCATTATGAGTGAGGGGGGTTGGTTTAGGTTCATTTCTAATTATAGTCGATATTATCAGTTTAGAATTTTATCATGATTATGTGAGAAAAGATTTATCCAAATAGTTGTGTTATGATTGAGTGAAGTTTGGTTCTATTTGGATTCATGAGTTGTTTGTGACTTGACAATTATTTCTGATTGCAAATCTACCAAAATTTTATTCAAAAATTCAGTTGTTAGTAGTTGATCTTGATGAATGATTTTAAGGAGGAGCTTAAATGGAGAGATGGTCCTCCGTCGGAACGAACAAGACTAGTAGCAACTCCTTAGTATTCCTCCTAAAACTATAACGTTGCAGTTTTGATTTTCTCTGATTTTAAGAGTTGAATTGCCATTTGGAAATATGAATATATCATTCATAGTCTCTTTGTTATGGGCAGTTTAACAAATATATGTTGGTGCTCAAAGGTTAGCTAGAAATACATTGCTAGTTTAGGAGTTGGGTTGACTTGCATTTATTGTTTCATCTTTCCTCTAGACTAGCTTTCTGGTTGCATTATCGAGAACGAGAAGGAAATCGGTATCAGTATGTGATTTTGATAGTGACCGGGTTATTCTTACTTCTCCTTCTTTTGACCTTTCGAAGACGAACAGTAGGTAAATTAGTATCTAAAGTAATGACCTATGGAGCCGTTTTAAAATATAGAGTTTTGTGTGTTATAAAAGATTTATCTCGTAAATTTAAAGGCATTTTTTGAACTATTTAATAGTTTTCATTAGTTAGTTAAGGGATAATTTTAGATAATTAATTTAGTTGGTGAATTACAACAACAGTAACATACCCAGTGAAATCCCACAAATAGGGTCTGGGGAGGGTAGAATGTACGCATACCTTATCACTACCTCATAGAAGTAGAGAGGCTGTTTCCTGGGAACCCTCATCTCAAAACCCATAAGCGGAAAGAACTAGATATGACAAAAAGAAAAGGGAAGGGAACAAAAAGAACGACTAATAATGAATAGCACATGGTAGAATGTAAATATGATAAAACTAACATACATATGACAGATAATGAGAAAAAAAACAATATGTCCTCAACCTAACCCTACTATACCCCAAGTCCATGCATCCACCTAACCCTACCAATTAGCCTACTACTTTAATTTGCGAACAACACGTCCTCCACCTAACCCTACTTACCCCAAGGCCATGCATCCACCTAACCCTACTAATTCTAATTTGCGACCTCCACTTCTTTCTATCTAGGGTCATGTCCTCAATGAGATCAAGTTCCGCCATATCATGTCTGATCACCTCTCCCCAGTACTTCTTTGGTCTACCTCTAACCCTCCGGGTAGCTCCTAAGACCAACATCTCGCACCTCCTAACAGAAGCATCGGTACTCCTTCTCTGCACATGTCCAAACCATCGCAGTCTTGCTTCCCTCATCTTATCAGCTACCTGAGCCACCTCTACCTTCTCCCGAATGGTCTCATTCCTAACCTTGTCACTCCTGGTGTGACCACACATCCATCTCAACATCCTCATCTCTGCAACATGCATCTTCTGGATATGTGTATTTTTTATTGGCCAACCTTCCACCCCATACAGCAAAGATGATCTAACCACCAATCTGTAAAACTTACCTTTGAGTTTAGGTGGTATCTTTTTATCACACAATACTCCAGATGCAAGCCTCTATTTAGTCGATGCTGCCCCAATACGATGTGTTACATCATCATCGATATCACCAGATACTTAAAGTTTTCCCTCTTCGGGATCGGTTGAGTGGCAAGCCTCACATCACAGTTTGTTTCATCCCTCTCAACACTGAATTTGCACTCCAAGTATTCAGTTTTGGTCCTGGTCAATTTGGTCCTGCTTAATTATAGCTTTTGCAAGTTTGTAAACATAGTTTTCATACTCAGACTGCTTTTTATTAATGCAAATTCTCATTATCATTCTTATCGGGTAAATCAAAAATCGAACCGTTAATGACTTAAAATCGATAAATCCAAAACTGATAAAAATTATCTTATTGGTTTAACATATTTAAAAATTGAAAACCGATAAATCGAACCGATAATGTGCAAAACTGAATCGAATTGGCTCACACCCCTAATCAAAATCTGTTCAAATACATAATTTACATAAGAATACGAATCCAATGACACCCATATTGTTATATTTATTTTCGACTTGAAAATTGGGTCAAAAGGTCACGCCGAGCCCATGAATTCAAATATGAAATTTTATTTTAAATTATATTTACCCATAATAAAATAAACTCATATGTAAAATTTTAATTAAAATGGATCGTTATTCTACTGTCAAATCAAGATTTTATTTTAAGAACTCTAGGATCATATTTCTTAATTTAGCACAAATTGTATACGTTTTTACCCTAAAAATTTGGGATGAAAATCCTAATTTTTCCTTTTTTTTTCTTTTCCTCCCCGCATTTTTTTCTTGGCTGCGTCTGATTCTTCATCTTTCTTTCTATTCTTTTTTTGGGGCATTCAGCCCTTTCTTATATTATTTTTTTTCCTTTTCTTTTCCTTGACAATTGCCCTTTTATTTTTTTTCTTTTCTAAATTAATTAAGTACTAAAAGTAATAAAGTTTACTAACCTATTTTAATTTATATCAACTAAGTAATATAGAGTAGTAAATAAGTTAATAATTTAGCATGTTAATTAAAGTAATTATCTAAAATTATTTATCAACTAAATAATTATAATTATCAAACAGTTTAAAATTTCAATTTAAATTTATAAAAATAATCTTTTATGAAAGAAAGAAGATTTATTTTTAAAATGATCTAACGAGTCATTGCATTTTGTTCTCTAAACTAATTCCTATCGTGTACAATTGCATGCACTAACATGTTCATCCTTTTGGCATAAATTTTTGAAATTCAGAAAGAATAATCTACTATCTTAATGAAATCAGTATAATATTAATAAGATAACAAAAGAATGAATGATGTAGACAAAAAAAGTCTCCTCAAATAAATATAAATAAAAATATTGTCAATAAAGTACTAAAATTTAAATTCTTTTTTATTTATGAATTCTTCCACTTCTATAAAGGGAATTGAATAGAATCTATGAGATAATCATCTCAATTATTTTTAAATCAATTTTTCATAACTTTGACATGATTTTCAAGTTTTTTTATTTTGAAAATTAAAAATATTGGCAACACAAAAAACTTCCTTCATAAGTATTAGTCATACAACAAAGTGCCTTTAAGTAATCTAATGATAGTCAATATATTTGGTTAATCAAAATATAATTATGTGAAATTTAAGCATAGTACAATCTTTTTAGAATATCATGATTAAATTATTAAAACGAATGGCATATCATAGAATTCAGATATCTCTATTATATTAAAATAAAATTTCAAAAATCAATGTCACCAAGAAAATTATATCAGCCTAATTTCACAATACAAAAAATTGCATATTTTGTCAATAAGTGAGTTAATATATATAAATATATTGTCCGAAATATAATGCATTTATTGTTGTAATAAATGACAAATAAAATTAAATAGATAATTATATTTTGAAGGTATTTTCGTCATATTTTATAAAATATTTTCATTATGATGATGCCGGGATATTTTTAATATAGGTTTTAAAAGTTTTTTCTCTTATTTTGTTGTGAAATTGTTATAGTAAATTTTAGAGAAAAATTTATGGTCATTGTGCAATTATACTTTAAGCAAATTTTTTAAATATATTTTTCTTTTCTTGTTGGAAGGTTACTTCTATTATATTTTGTAAAAGTGTTTTCGTTATCAAATCAATAAGAAGGATTTTTGGTGTTTTCTTTTTGATATTTTATTATATGTTCCTACATATAGAGGATGATTCTACTTTGTTGAAACCCTTTAAAATATAATAATTATTTATTTCTTATTAAAAGTCGGTGAAAGAGCATTCTTAGGTAAATATATATTTAAGTTGGTTTAAATATAAATATTCACATCAAATGTTGTGACAAAAACAAATAAAAATTTCATCAAATTAAAGATAATTGATCGATCGATGGACACTTGAGTTGCAGTTAGATATATTACCCACTGTTGTGCTGCAATATCTGTCAATGTCAATATGTTTTTGTTTAAATGTTCTCGAAATAATCAAAGCCCTATAAACATGTTCTAGCATCTATATTTCTAATCTTGCCTTCGTAGCCACCAATTATGGACCTCTTAAACTTAATTGTCTTGTTAATCTAAGCTTGTTGCCGTAAAGTTATAAGATATAAATATATAGAGATTTCTGTGAATGAGAAATACTGTGATATTTTAACCAAATAATTTGACAGTTTCTTATAAAAAAATTGTTTTAAATATGATATTTTATGGTAATGGTAGCTTTTTTTTTTAAAAAAAAGAAAAATATTATATATATTTTTATAATAGTCAAGTGGTTTGATATTAGACATATGTAACTATAAAAACACGATTAAAGTAATTTTAATAATATTTCAGATTTTAAATTTAAAAATTAAAAATTATTATGTAAAACTATAAGAAGATATTAAAATTTGAATTTTTAAAAAGTTGTGAATATTAAATTGCTAGCATGTTAGGTAATGATTGTGTAATTTTATAAAAATAAAATTGGTTTGAATTTTTGTTATATAAAATTGATAAATAAGTAACAATAATTTAAAATATAAGTAGATGTAAACAAATAAATTTAGAAACTCATATTTCTCTCCTAGGCATATTTTGTGGAAATACAGTTTCACAAAAGTAGTAGCCGGAACATTAAAAACATGTGTAACTGAAATTTTGAATTGTCAAAGATTTTCTATTTACTTATTGATTTGGATAAGTATAATATTTTAAAATAGAGTAAAAAAAAATAAAAGTTAGTATTTAATTGCTATAAATTATTAGTATTCTTATTTTGTTTGTATAGGTTAAAAATGTGTTTGTTGATTAGAGAAATATTTTTTATTGAAGAGATGGTTTACAATTAAAAAACTTATTTATAGAGAAGTGGATAATTTTTAAAATTACTTTCCCTTTGATTTATTATTTAATACAATTATAGATAATTAACTAATTTAATTGTATGGAAAATTTAAAAAAATTATTTTATTATTAGAAAACTAAATATTAAAATTCGAATTTGGAAAAAAAATTACTATTGTTGTGTTAATGTGGTGTTAATTTATTTATTTTCATTTTTTACTTAAGATTTGTTAAAAAATATTTCAATAGATAATCATTAATGTGTTTTAAATTCAGCATTTTTCAATTTAATTTTTAGATTTTAAATTAATTATGTTGATTTAAAAGTTTTTCATTTTGTTTAGAAGTTGGAGTATTGTGGGTAGTTCTTAAACTCCCTACTTTGTTGGACAAGTATTTCTTCTTTAACATGAATATTACTCCGTCTTTGAAATTGTAACTATTAAAATCATAAAATTTTAGATTATTTTTTTCTTTGTTAAAAATAAATAATCATAATTTTTTTTAACTGTATTGACAATTAACATTATTATGCAAAGTACAAATTTATAATCCAATTTAATTGTTTTTCAAAAATTTAGGAAAATCAAGAAATTTTTGGTGCTTACTTTCAATGCTATTTTGCAAAATATAATATTTGCAATTATTTTTAAAGTGTTAAAAATCGAGAATTTTTGTAGATAGGCCATGTTGCACTTTTTGTCTATTCTATTAAGTAAATATAGATATATATGAATCTAGATATGAGTATTTCTAAAATAATAAAAATAAAATAAAGTAAATAGTAATTACATGTTAAAAAAAATGTATTAGTGGAGTATGCAGTTTACCACACGTTTGTTAAACTGATAATTTAATTTTTAGATTTTTAATTTAATATTGTTAATTTAAATTTTTTTAAATTTGTTTAGAAGTTGAAATTTTTGTTGGTAGTTTTAAAACTCTCTATTTTGTTGGACACGTATTTTTTGCTTTAAAGTTTAGATTAATTCATTTTTGAAATTATAACAATTAAAATCATAAAAAATTTACCTGGTTAGGATATTATTTTGGATAAGCATAATATTTTAAAATAGAGTAAAAACAGATAAAATCATCGTTTAGTTGCCATAAATAAAGAGTCTTTTTTTTTTTATTGTATAGATTAAAAGGTGTTTGAAAGTTAGTGGAGTTTTTTTTAGTGGGAGAGATGATTTACAATAAGAAAAAATGTATTTGTACGGGAGTGAATAATTTTTAAAAATTAATTTTACTTTGATGTATTATTTAGTACAACTACAGATAATTAATTAATTAAATTATAGATAATTAATTAATTAAATTGAACAAAAAATTTAAAAATTTTACTTTATTAATTGAAAAATACATATTAAAATTCGAATTTGAAAAAACAGATATTGTGGTGTTAATTTATTTATTTTAATTTCTTACTTAAGATTTGTATTGAAATATTTTAAGAAAAAATTTATATTAAATAGATAATCATCAATGTGTTTTAAATTCAACGTTTTTCAATTTAATATTTAGATTTTATATAGTAATTTTTAATTTTTTAAAAATCAAGAATTTTTACAGTAATGGCATGTGTTAATTTTTTTCTATCACATGTTGAATGAGCCATCAAGAAGAATCATGATACATCAATAATGAATCTCACAGCAAAATAAATAAATACATAAATAAATAAACAAATAAATTAATCAATTAAAACAATTTGACGATAAAATATTATTTTTCATAATCGTGTTATACTCATAAACAATATTTAAATTTGACATTCAATTGATTTTAAATATTCAATTTGAAATTTGATGCTTATGAAATTTTTACTTTTATACAAAACAATAAAGAAAAAAAAATTACCTGTTAAATTACATACTTTTCATTGACATCATTTTCAACATCCAAATTTCAAATTTATATATTATAAATATTATTTTTTTTAAAAGCAAATCAAGAATATTTCTGATGCTCATTATTTTTTTTATTTTTATTTTTTGCATAATACAGATTTATAATGCTTAATAATTTGTATATATGAAAAAAGAGTTGAAATTGTCCAGTCTTTACCTTAATAAACTTTAACAGATTAGCAAATACCATATTTTTGTCATATTCAATATTAATCTTATTCCCATTTTAGTTTTTTTATTTATCTCCTCTTAACGTTGAAAACCTGCACAAATTAAGAGATATGAAGTAATAGATTAAATAAATGTATAAAATTATAAGAAAAAGTAATTTTAAATACATACTTTAGACATCACTTAGAAGTAATTTTGATGTTGTATTTCTACATCAATAATCATTCAAATATTAAAATCTCATTTTTTGAATTAGATGACATAAGCAGCAAAAAAATATAGAGATTAGCACTTAAATTTGAAAAATTTTAACTTAATGAAGCACAATAACTATAGATGAAATAAGATAACAAAGAGAAGAAATATAAAAATTTTTACTTAGATGAAATATCACTATTTAATAAATAGGAATTATAATAAATAATATAAATTTATATAATGATTTTCCAGCATGCCAATACATGAGAATCAATCTAGTTATGTAAATATGACACAATATTGCTGAAGAAAAGTAAATTTAGAACCACGAAAAATATTAAAATTGAGTATTTAATTTATCAAAATATGTCAATCCAAAAATTAAGAAAAGATAGGGGATAAGATAAACATGTAAAGCATATATAATTTGTGTTCATGAAGCTACGACATAAAAAAAGTTATGGATTAGTAAAAATTCTGAGAAATCAATAAAATGGAGGATTGAAATGGCTACCAAGGAAGAAAGGCAAATATTCAAATGGTATATTTTTGGAGTTATACATGTTCAACGGCGGCTGTCATGTAATTTTATGCTCCAGCCTCATGGGCTCTTCGATTGCTCCCCACCACGCCTGACTTAGATACTAAGGAAAACGGGGCAGTGAATGATGGTATAATGGCTACGCTTTGAGAGATTCCATCTAGTGTTGTTGCTTTGTGGGATCACAAATTGCTTTCTTATCTGAGTATATGCTTTTTCAGAACATAAACATTCCACTGCAACTTGCCGTATAATTGTTCTATGGGACCAATTTCAGTGTAAAGGAGGATTCAAATGGCTAAATGGGTTATTATAGGACTTTAAAAATAAGGGGTGGTTACTTATTTGAGAAAAACCGCATTTACAGTTTGCTTCTTTATTTTTTTTTTGTTAATATGCTAAAAAATATTTTTATTTTTATGTTTGCACTTTTTTCGATATTAAATTTTTTTTTGTTAATATGTTAAAAAATGTTTTTATTATATGTTTGCATATTTTCTTTTTTTGATATTTTAAATTTATTTTGTTAAAGTGCAAAAGACCTAAACGTGCAAATTAGTAAAATACTATACTAATTCGCTTTGCTTCTCCATTTCTTTTTTATACATATATTTTTTTTAAAACTGTTTTCATTTTTATGTTTGTAATTTTTTTGATGATTTAATTTTTTTTTTTTGTTAAAGAGCAAAAGACTTAACGTGCAAATCAGAATTTAATTTTAATGTTAAAAAGTTAATGTGAATAATCTGTAATTTTATTTGCTGCAAAGAAGACGTAAATAGATAATCATAACTAAAAATTATTTGAATGTGAATTTTTATATATATGATGATTTGTTTTGTTTAACTAAAATTTTTGATAATTAATTTTTAAAATTTTAAATATTAACTAATAACTAATTTAAATAATTAGTTATTCTAAGATGCCATATGGCATATTCATATGTTGCCACTTGGCTGAATGTGGTGGCCTTATCCTCTCCTTTTAATAATATATAGATCTCTTTTTAATAATATATAGATATCACATATATTTTTAATATTAATTATTAATTTTAATAATATTATAATATAATTTTTTTTTAATTGATGTGATGAACACGTGCAAAGAACGTAATCTAAACTAATTATATACTAAGTCTAATCTCACAAATGAGATTTGAAGAGTATAATATATACGTAGATCTTAATTCTACTTTTATAGGGATAGAGAAACTATTTTCATAGACTCTTTATTGAAAAGAGATGTTACTTGAAGGGTTTGCAAAGAAGCAACAAATAGTACTACATGTGTTTGTATATATATACTAAGTAATTAACTCGTGTTTCGCATGTATATATATACTAAGTAATTAACTCGTGTTTTGCATGGTCATAAGTAATGTAATTAAGTTTATGAATTTTAATATTAAAACCAATAAAATACTCTAAAGTTATTAAGTTCTTTCTATATAGAAAATTTAGCATTATCAATTTATTTCAAGAACTTCTATTAATATAATATTGTTAAAGTCTCAGTAATCTTCAATAATATTTTTGATTTATAACATTATTTTTTGATATAATTGGCTTATCAATAGTGCTTGAACTCCCTAATTTTAATATTAAATTACTATAATATCTCCATCTTAAAAATCAATTTAACATACTTTTTGTATTTTATATTATATTTATTTAATTATATTGTATTATATTATATTAAAAGCAGATAATTTTTCACTTTGAAGGATTGTGATTTTATCGAAAGGTTGTGACTCTTTCCAAAAAGTTGTGAATTTTTCGAAGAGTTGTGCCTTTTTCGAAGGATTATTACTTTTTCGAAGGGTTGTAACTTTTTCGAAGGGTTAATGACTTTTTCGAAAGGGTTGTCACTTTGCTAGAGAAATTACTATAATACCCCAACATAAAAATCAATTTAATATATTTTAAAAGTGGATAATTTTTCACATTGAAAGATTGTGACTTTTTAGAAGGTTGTAACTTTTTCGAAGGTTGTAACTTTTTCAAAAAGTTGTGATTTTTTTGAGGTGTTATGAATTGTGAATCTTTTGAAAGGTTTTGACTTTTTGAAGGAGTTGTGGCTTTTTCGAAAAGTTATGAATTTTTCAAAAAGTACATTATGACGTTTTTGAAGGGTTATGACTTTTCCGTATGGTTGTGACATTTTTGAAGGACTGTGACTTTTTCATAAAGTTGTGACTTTTTTTAAGAGTTATTTTTAAGGATTGTTACTTCTTTGAAGGGTTGTAACTTTTGCAAGTAGTTGTTTCTTTTATCATCTAGACGTGAACATTCCTGACTGACACACACTCCGTCCCATACAACACTTATAGAACTAATACCTTTAAACCTTGAAAACATATTTTTATAACATAATACCCCGTGTATGATAAGAATAGACCTTATATATGTTAAGTTGTATTGAATTACTAGTCAACATGATTGATAAATCTTGCTTATGGGAGGCATCTCACAAATTAATGTTTCCTATGAAAGTTAATCAAGGCCCCTTGCGAATTTCATGTTCTAAAAGTAAGTATAGCTCCACCAGTTGGGGAGATTCGCATCTAGGAAAAGTGTCCAATGATTCTGATTGATGTCCATTACAATGATGGTTCAATGTAGACTACTCAACTTTGGCAAATAACAAGAGATGGGTTACTATTACAAGAGCAGCAACTTTTGCAACTTGCAAAAAAGAAGCACAACAGGGAATTCCTTTCTAACTTTTGATCAAACTTTTTATGATATTTAGACCCCAGTTATATATAAAGTCCCATAATAACATTCATCTATTATTGCCCTTTTGTGTGTGTATGTCGGTGGGGTTGGGCCGTTGGGGCAGGGGCAGGTTGAGGGGGGTGTAGACTTGGTAAGCATTTGTCCCCAAGTTCTCAAATATTCATGACAAGTTTTGCTGAAGTTGCGCTATGTATTTTACCCCAAGTTTTCCAAACAATATTTAGGAATAATTTGTGATTTACACCTCTAATGTATGCCCTTTTTTGTGACTTGCACCTTATCCTTTCATTTTTTTTTTGTGATTTACCCCTTATCCTTCTTATTTTCTTGCAAAATCACAAAACTTATTTTTTTCAACAATTTTCAAAGGGCAAAAAAAGAAATCAAATATAAAAAACAAAAAACATTAAAATAATAAAGCAACAACTTCTCATTTACAACTTCTCAAGTACAACTTTTTCATTTTTAACTGTTCAACTTCTCTTCCTCCTAGCGGTGTAGAATTAAAAATGAAACTATTCAACTTCTCTTCCTTGAGAATTAACCATCTTTTCTTTTTCCTGAAATTTTGTTTTATTTTATATTTTATATTGTATTTGGAATTCGAAAAATATTCAAAATTTAATTTTCAATATTTTTAGTTTCGCTTTTTTTTTTTGAAAAACCATTTTTTAAATTTTTTAATTTTTTGGAATTCGAAAAATATTCAAAATTTAATTTTCAATATTTTTAGTTTCGCTTTTTTTTTTTAGAAAAACAATATTTTAAATTTTTTAATTTTATAAACTAATCCATCATTTAAAAAATGTATATATTTCATGTTTAAATTATTTTAATGTTTTTTTTAGAAAAGGTACATTCAAATAACCAAATATTATTTACAAAAAATTATAATATACACAACTTCATTTTGACTCCAACTTCGAAAATTATTTTGATATAAAGAAAAATATTTTTTTTTTAAAAATGTTTATTGGATAGTAAATGAATTTCTGACTTATTTATGTTTGGTAACGTTTGTTGGATAGTAAATGAACTAACACAAAAATTCAGTTTCATTTTTAATTCTACAGAGCTAAGAGGAAAAGAAGTTAAATAGTTAAAATGGAAAAGTTGTACGTGAGAAGTTGTTGCTTTATTATTTTAATATTTTTATTTTTTATATTTTGTTTCCTTTTTTGACCTTTGAAAATTGTTGCAAAAAGAGGGTTTTGTGGTTTTGCAAGGAAATAAGAAGGTTAAGGGGTAAATCACAAAAAATGAAAGGATAAGGTGCAAGTCACAGAAAAGAACATATATTAGGGGTGCAAATCACAAATTACTCAATATTTGGATATTTATAGAATATAATTTATACCCATAAGTTCTAAAAATTATTTTAGAAACACCATCAGTTTGTCTTACCATTCTATCATAAACATGTTCTGTTTAAAAAATAACCTTATAACATAATTGATAATAATCAATAATAACAAAATAACAACCTGTGTAAGATGAAGTGGCGGATCTAGGATCCGAAGGTAATGGGTGCTTCACTTTTGTTAACATAAAGTTGTTACCGTTATACTATGTAAAAACTAATTAAACACAATCATGAAAAAAGTTAATGAGAAAGTTATGTTTAATATTAATGTATTCAAAGACTTCCGTATTTTGAAATTAAAATGAGTAGTAATAATATTGCTTATACTTGAAAATATCGTATGCTTTACACAACAAACTAAACAATTTTATAAATACAAAATTACTTGTTATGTAGTTTGGATGGTAAAAATTGTGATTCAATGGAGAGAAGGTGGAACATATAATTAAAAAATTAGAACATATACTTAACGATTTTTTCATATTTTGCAATTAAAATAAATAACAATAACTATTGCTAATTTAAAACTTGTAGTTGCTTATATTATTTTAGAAACGGAGAACGGTCTAATATACCCTTCAACTATATGAAATGGGTCAAATATATCCTCCATTAACCTTTTGGGCCAAATATCACCCTAACGTTAATAAATGACTCAAATTTGCCCTTCAAGTTAACGACCCATAATTTTCTTTTTCATTAATGACGTGACAGTTTTGTATTGGCTACTTTCCAAAATGGAAAAGGGTCTAATATACCCTTAAACTATATGAAATGATTCAAATATACCCTCCGACTACCTTTTCGGCCAAATATGTCGCTCACGTTAATAAAATGCCCTAGAAAATGTATTAATCAAAATAAATATTTGGGTTTGGAATGGGGCAGGTTTTTTTTTAATTAATTAAAATAAATATTATAAAAATATATTCATTAAAATAAATACTTTCAGTTAAAATGATACTTATTTTGAGTTAAAATGTATGAGTTATTTACGGGTGGATTTGGAATGCGGAAAGCTTTTTTAATTAATTAAAATAAATATTTTGAGTTAAAATGTATGAGTTATTTACGGGTGGATTTGGAATGCGGAAAGCTTTTTTAATTAATTAAAATAAATATTTTGAAATTAAAATAATACTATAAATGATGACCTCCATACCGCTCAACTCAAACGATGTACTGAAATCAGTCTAGAGATAAAAAAAATGTATTAATTTTAAGTATTAAATTTTTATAATATTTATTTTAACTCAAAATATTTATTTTAATTAATAAAAAAAATTCACCTCATTCCAAACCCACCCATAAATATCTCATACATTTAAAACTCAAAATAAGTATCGTTTCAACTCAAAATATTTATTTTAATTAATATATTTTTATAATATTTATTTTAATTAATTAAAAAAAGCCCGTCCCATTCGAAACCCAAATATTTATTTTAATTAATATTTTTTTGGGGGTATTTTATTAATGTGAGGGGCATATTTGGCCGAAAAGGTAGATGGAGAGTATATTTGGATCATTTCATATAGTTAAAGGGTATATTAGACCCTTTTTCATTTCTGAAATTACATGAAAATTTGAGCAGCCAATAGAAAACTGCCACGTCATTAATGAAAAAAATTATGGGTTGTTAACTTGCCGTTAACTTAAAAGGCAAATTTGAGCCATTTATTAATGTTAGGGGTATATTTGGCCCAAAAGGTTAGCGGAAGGTATATTTGACCTATTTCATATAGTTGAAGGGTATATTAAACCCTTCTCCATTTTAGAAATTGTCAAAGAGAAACCAAAATCGGGGGGGG
>DF366907.1:1929-16705 GCA_000787875.1 Solanum virginianum
TCGATCTATATAATATTAATAAATTGTTAGCCACTCACAAGTCAATGTTGTCTCCATATAACTTGAACATTACTATAAAATAGTTTAATAGGGATTAACAAGGCCAACTACAACGGCAAAACTGAGTTGGTAAAGATGGGTCACTCCAGCAGCTAGCTTGGGCACTTAACCCGTGCCTACTCTGACATTCGTTCCAGCATTCCGCGCCAGGTTCACTTCCTTCGCAATGTGTTGTCACCCAAGGCAGCTCTTCGTTACATTCTTTTGCCTCACACCCTATCACACATCAACAAATTTTGTTAATGTCAGATCATTGTTACTAGTCTTCGTCTCAATTTAACTATTTTAATTTTTCTAGATTTGAAAAAACCTATAATAAGAAAAACTTTTAAATACTACCATTATAAATTAAGTATGTGTAACAAATGGAATATAACTTATAAATCACACCAAATGATTCACGAGTGAAAAAAATAAATACCTGATGAGAGAAAGAACACAATGAAAAAGATGGCAAAAAGGGATTTTGAGATGCTAGGCTTTGTCATTGGTTTGGTATTTTGAGTTTATGAAACTGTGTCTGATTAACCCTTCTTTCTCTTCATTTTATAGCAAAGGGTTGAAATTTTATGGAAAAATATTACTTCTATATGGTATGTTATTTTACTTTTGCAGACTATTATACTTTTCCTTATTGGTTGAAGAAAAGAATAGAACGAGGTAGCATATATTTGGAGATTTTTATATATTAAAGTGAATATATATTACCCCACAAAGGGATTTTGATACGCAAAGTTTTGCCATTTATCTAAGATTTGAGGTTTTGCCAAATTGTGTTTATTTAACTGTTCTTTGTTATCATTTATATAGGGAGGGTTTATAGCTTATGAAAAAAATAGGCAGTCTTCTTCTTCGGTTATATGGTAAGTAAATATTCCATGTTATTTCTATGTACAGTATATACTACTGTCCCACTTTGTTATGTATCACTTTTCAAAAGTTAATTTGATTAATTTTTTAAAGTTAAATTCATTTGATGTTTTCAAATAAAAATTTAAATATTAAAAAATTATAAGAAAAGTATTATTGATTGTAATTTTTTTCATAACAATATGATGAAAAAATATATCTTAAAAGTTTTAGTTAAAGTCTACATAGTTTAACTCTAAAAATAAAAATTATGACAATTAAAATATGTTAGAGGGAGAGTCAATGTTATTTGCAGATCTTAGTTTGACCATGAAATTTGACTACATTTTGTAAACTTGACCTTTAAAATTTTTTCAATTTTTACATTTTAATCTTTTTTCAAATAAAATGCATGATTAAATACATTTAAATTTAAAAAATTATGACTCAAAATTTCAACTTCGAAATTCATGATCAAATAAAGGCCAAAATCACATGAATGAATTACTATAATTGCCATAAATGGCCAAACGGGAGTTAAATAGCCAAGTTAATTGATTAATTACCCATAATTGCCTATTTATTGGCTTACACACTCACACACTCAATATTGAATTAATTCATATATTGGGGTTCTGAATGTTTAAGGAAAATCATTTTTAGTTCTATATTTTCTCAATTCATTTTTATTCGTTCATTTTGATAAAAATTATATGTCTATGGGGAGGAATAAAATAAAATCAAATCAAATTAAACTGCATTCCGATTAATAGTATAACTTGACTTGCTTTGATATTAGAAAAAAAAATACATCTGCACTCGAATTGGTGTAGCTTAAACTAAAAATAGTCGACCAAAGACCAAAGCAACCCAACGTTATATGTATAATTTTTAAAATTTACTATATACATAAAATTATATAATTTGATATAATTTATAAACATTTCTTATATTTTTTCATGGTTTTTATCTTTTAACATATTACTTCTTACACTTTTTTTTTATAGTTTATATATGTCTATATATATATATATATATATATATATATATATATATATATAAACATTATTTCAAGTTTAAGAATTGAAATTTTGAATGATGCTATAAACGTTATAGTGCATATATATTAATAATTCGAATAAAATTTAGATCAATACTAATGCTAAAAAAAACCAATTCCATACTAAAAATGATAATTCTTTTGAATATTTTTTTTGTAGTTTTACATTGGTTTAGACAAGTAAAATATATAACCTGTTTTACTTTTTTCTTTAATATTTGGTCATGAAATTGATAATAATAATTATACTTATTTTAGGATGATATAATACTTTTAAATTATGATAATTTTTATTATTACTTATTAATTTACAATATTTGTTTGTGGGATTACATAATAATTTTTTTTTGAATATCTCAGTGTCATCACCGATTATTTCATATTTTGTGCTATTTTCTTAAGAAATATTAGTTAATTAAATTTTGGTATGAATACTGTATCAGAAAAAAGCCAAAAACATGAGAAACCCAAAATAATATGAGCTTGAACAACTTGAATTTTCATAATTTGGTTTGGCTTGTAGATTTTAAAACTCAACATAAATAATTTGGTTTGATATTTAAAAATCAAAATCAATTAGTGTAACACTTCGTAAAATAACGAAAATACCCCTAGAATTAACCTTGCGCTTAACATGTCTTCCCTTGCTCCGTTTGCAAATCCGTGGCCGGATTTGCAATCAGTGTGAAAAATTGAGTCAGAAAATGGTCTCAACTCGGCTTTAACTTGGAAAAATGCGAATTATTTTTGTCCAAGTGAGCTTAAAACAGTGAGGTTTCCGCGCTCCTTCGACGACGCTGAGTGGATGCGGAGCCATACTTTGATTTTCTTCGAAATTTGACTAAACACGAAAATTCACGAAAAAGTGCTAAAAAGCAGTAGTGCGCGTCGTGCACTAGTGTAGGAATATGGCCAGATTCATTTTTTAGGGAAAGGGCAAATTTGACTTTTCCCATACCCAATATTCTAAACTAAATCAGTTCTAAGTCGATTAATGTTTAAAAACGAATTTCTTCTTCACATTCATACATTAAAAGCAAGAAACTCTTCCCGGAAGTTGAAACGTAGAACTCAAGAACATTAGGGCATTCAAGATTATTCTTTCAATCTTCCAAGAAGTCATTCCAAAGTATGTAAGGCCACCCAAAAGTAATTCTTTTGTTAGTATTTTTGGAGATTGAAACTAGTTTTCACACATGAACCTTCAAGTATAAATTGAGACTAAGTTTTTCGTAAACTTTATGAGTATGTTAATTTTCATGATAAATTCCATAGATTCTTGATGGATATTATAATTTTTGGTCTCTATATCATTCCATTGAAGAATTGTTATCAAGTTTATGTTCATTCTTGGACAAGAATTCTTATTGTTGAATTTAGAACAAGTTATTATTGAAACGAATTGTTAACAGTACCTTCCTCAATAGTCACTGAGATGACGCAGTTTGGAATGGATACACTTTCCTAGTTATTCGTCCCCTACCCCAGCAAAGTATGGGACGACTCTAACAGCGTGGACAAGACGCTGTATCACCACGAAGCTCATAGTGGTAGTTGTCAGTTAGAAAAACTCCCCAAGCTAAGAACTAAGTTTTCTTATCAGTTTTCAGCATGTTATTTTCAGCATACAAGCCTTTATGATTATTGCTATTTAATTATGAATTATGTTTATGTCCTTTGAGAAGCATTATGATATACCGTTTAAGTTTTTTGGCCATCTTACATACCCTACATTCCACGTACTGATGTCCTTAGGACCTGCATCATTTTATGATGTAGACGCAGGTGACCGTATACAGTTTAAATATTTTGATTATCTTATATACCGTACATTCCACGTATTGACATCCTTAGGACCTGCATCATTTTATGATGAGTTTCTCAGCAGCCGCTCCGTTGAGAACTTGATAGCTTCCAGACAGTAGTGAGGCCTCTATTCAGTCTGAGGCTCTTTGGTCACGTTATGTTATTTCAGTTTTATTTCTATTCTGGCTACTTGGGGCCTGTCTCAGTAGTCTTTTCGGATAAATTTTAGTAGAGATTCCATTACCCAGGTGTTAGTATTTCAGTTTCTAGTTCATTCAGATATTGTTTAAAAGTGTTTGTGTTCAACTTATACAGACAGTTTTAGATCATCATTATTGCTTTTATGGATTTTTCCACTATTACTAAGTCTTCCACTGAGTAAGTAGCCAGGCCAAGTGGTACGCTTAGGGCTAGAAATGATTTTCGAGTGCCGGCCACGTCCAGAGTGTAGGCTCAGGGCGTGACAATTAGGTCCATATACACCCATATTGTATAGAAATCAAGACATAATATATCTTTTTATACCTATTTTATCTTCTTCATTAAGTGCTACTACACATTTTCCACCATTTAGATAATTTATAATAATTAGGGGCTAATCTTGTAAAATTATCATTTTATTTATTGTTTCTTAAAAAAATATATCAAGTCAAATATGAATAAATAAAAAGTAGACCAAGTAGTTATTGCAAATATCGTAACGCTTGATCTTTTTTATTATACAATTACTTTTGCTGAACATTGTGTAAATTCTCCGTATTTATTGCAAGTATGATAACACTCGATCTTTCTCATTGTACAATCACTTTTGCTGAACATTTCAAAAATCCGTTATACTTATTGCATGTATTGTAACGTTTGAACTTTCTCATTATACAATTATTTTTGCTGAACATTTCACTTTCTCCCTACTTATTGCAGGTATTGTAACGCTTCCTCAATTTGTTGCGATAATAACAGTAATGATACTTTAGTTTTCGACAAAATTTATTTTGGAACATACAGCCGTTTGGCTAACATTTTAAAAATGGTTTATTTTGAGAAAAAGTTTTAGTCAAATAGTTTTTTTTTTGAAGAAAATACTTTATGTTTGGCAAATTTATTAGGAAATGTTTCTGTATTTGTTATATTTATGAGAAATAGTCTGAAGTTCTACGCAGTAAAATCTCATGTTTACTAACAGTTTTTTGTTTTCTCTTGACATAAATGACCCTGTATATCTTGGACAATAATGAGATGATTAAATTTGTTAAGGACATTCAAGAAATTTATGAGTTCAAAATAATAAATTTCTTGTTTATTTATGATTTTATTAAGCTTACCTTTCTGCTTTTCTTATCTTCTGGTTATGAACACAATTATATCAACAAAATTAGGAAATTTAGTTTTGTATCATATATAATTATTTATAAAAGGAGATTGGAATCAACAAAAACTGAGTGTGTGTCAAAATATTAGATGTCTAATAGATCAACATTACTTGTTTACTTTATGAAATCAAGAGATAAACTAAAGCTTTCTTTGACCACTAAACTATCTTGGGATTAACAAGGTCAACTAAAATGAAAAAATTGAGCGGGTAAAAATGGGTCATTCCAACAGTTGGCTTGGAAATTTAACCCATGCCTACTTTGACATTTTCCAGCATTCTGCCCCAGACTCACTTCCTTCGCAATGTGTTGTCACCCACGACAGCTCTTCGCTACATTCTTTTGAATCACGCCCTATCATGCATCAACAGATTTTGTTACCTCTTGTTTGGATGGTTGTTACCCGTTATATTATGTTGTATTGTTAGTGTAACTATCCCGAAATTTTGTCTACTTAATTTTGTCTACTTAAGTGCTGCTAGCACTTGTTTATTTTTTTAAAAGCAATTTTTACACTAAGTAGAGTCCTTTTCTTTCCACTCAAAATTTTTTACAACTCTTTGACTCTGTGAAGAGCAGTATATGGCTTCTATAAAGAGCAGATCATTTGCTCATTTGGAATATCGACAGTTAGAGTCGTCTGCTCATTTGATGAAGAGTAGGAAACAATGAGTACACAAGAAATAAATAATAAGTTTGTATAATAAATATTGTGAGAGTTTTTATTAGCTGAAGGGAGGTGTTTTATTGTGTAGAACTTCTGCAATTTTATCCTTGTAAGTTGCTCTTATTTTCTAAATCTTTTATAATAAGATGTTCTATACAAATGAGTTTATTTTCGTGTACTTGTAAGTATTTTATTATGAGAATATTATTTATGATAGTGATGAATTTATCTTGATGCATAAAAGTTAAATCGAAAGACCCTACATGTCACTTTATTTACTTGAGTTAGAGATTTAAAACAAGTTGATGAGGAAGTTTTATTCATTCTATTGCTATTATGTGAGGACTTTACTACTTGAAATTATATTATGTCTTGAGATTTATTTTCTATGTGAAGTGAGTTTATATGAAGTTGAGTTGATGTTACTATGAAGAATTGAGAATACTTGAGTTGTTGAATATGAAAACATGTTACATTATAAACTTATTTACATAACATGATGAGTAAGGTTAAAAGAGTCCAAATGACCGTTTGAATTGAGTCGAGCATTGATAAGTTACATGATTGTTGAGTTGACTATATTTGAGTACTTGTATGTGATTAAATGAATTGATGAATCTTTGAGACGAATTAAGATAACTCTATGAGGTTGGGGATGAGTTGATTGATGGAGTATTGATGATTGAGTTACATGATGATTTGAGCATGTTTAACTCTTGGGAGGAGTATCGAGCACCGAGCGGGAAACGAGTACACTTTTACTTTAACCCCTAAAACTACGTATCAAGCGTAGGATAGTCATACAATATCATTCTGGTGACTTGTCCCGCAAGTGGACATTTACCCTGGATCCAAGAGAGAGTTGATCATCCTATGCCATGACATGTATAGGACGGGCGTGACAAAGATTCCGATTCGTTGTACATCACCTAACTTATGGTAGTGGGAGGTATGTCGGTTAAGAGAAACTCCTAAGCAACTTTGATTGAACATGAGATTTACAAACTTGAGTTTACTTTCACTATGTGTATGTATGTATGTATGTGTGTGTGTATATATATATGTATGTATGTTGTTTGAATGTATGAAATGTTCTAAACTGTTATATACTGAGCTGTGCGTGAGTTGAGGAGTCGAGGTGAGTATTCTTGAGCTGCTTATTATTATTATTATTATTATTATTATTATTATTATTATTATTATTATTATTATTATTATTATAATATTTGAGCCGTTGGACTTACCGTATATTCCACGTACTGACGCCTTTGGTACTGCATCATTTCATGATGCAAGCTGTCTTTGAAATATCACATTCCCTCACCTGACGCCTTTGGCACTGCATCATTTCATGATGCAGATATTGGAGATAAAGGACTTCAGCCCACGTATCGCTGAGATCCGGATCGTGCACTTAAGAGTCAGTGAGCTCTCCTTACATTCCGAAGAAACTCTTTTTATCTTCTGTCTTTTATTGAGTGCTATTTTTTATTTGAGGTGTCTATGGCCTGTCATGGTACCGTTTGGATTGTTGAGTAGAGACTTTATAGACGTTGAGTGAGTGATTTGCTAAAAGTATTGTAAAATTTCAAAACCTTGTACTTTGAAACTTTGAGCGAGTTTTCATTAATAATATTATACTTATTTGAGTTATTTTTTTCGTTGTTAAGTACGATGTGACGATAAGGCCAAGTGGTCCGCTCGTGAAAACTCTAGAAATTTTTTTTCTGACTCGTGTGTTATGCGATTGTAGATCATACCTCCAAGATGTGCAGTAACCCAAAGAAATGCCTCAGCTAGCACTGTCAAGAACCCTACTTCAGAGGTGGTTCCCCAAATGGAAACGACGGGCCGAGGCCGACCGCCAGGATCACCGCTGTTCCTGTGACACCTACTGCTCCACCTGCTCTTACTTTAGAGGCCAAATTTTGAAGAGCCATAGCTATGCTTATCCATTTAGTAGCTACTTAGAATGGGAATCGAGGTTCACCAACCCCTAGATCTAGCTTTCAAGAGCCCACGGCTGCTTTCAGGCTAAGGAATTTTATGAGGATGAACGCACCTGTCTACACTGGGTCAAAAGTTGAAGAGGACCCTCAGAACTTCATTGATAAGATGTGGAAGGTGTTAAAGACCATGCATGCAATTGAGACTGAGGGAATTGAGCTGGATGCTTACTAACTCAAGGATGTGGCCAATGTTTCGTACAATCAGTGGGAAGAGAGTCGGGGAGAAAATGTTGGGCCTGCTACTTGGGATGAGTTTGAAGGTGCCTTTCTCGATCACTTTTTCCCTTAGGAGCTAAGAGAGGTGAAGGTTGAGGAGTTCGTAAACTTGAAACAAGGGGGATTGACAGTGAAGAAGTATAGCTTGAAATTTATCTGGCGAAGGTTGAGGAGTTCCTAAACTTGAAACAAGGGGGATTGACGGTGAAGGAGTATATCGTGAAATTCATCCAGCTGTCCAGGTACGCTACAAAGATGGTCCTGAATACGAGGGCAAGGATGAGGAGGTTTGTATCTGGGCTAGGTAAGTATGTGAAGAGAGAATGTAAGGCGACATTGTTAATCCCAGATATAGATATTTCTAGACTTAGGTTTATGCTCAGGAAACTGAGGAGGACAAGAAAAAAGATAGAGAGGAGCATCTAAGAAAGAAGGTTAGGTCAGCGGGGCCTAAGTCCAGTCAACACAAGCAGGACAAGGGAGATAAGTCCTACTTCCAAAAGAGGTCCTCCAACTATGCACCATCTTCAGCTCGTGCACCAGCTCTGAGCCACAGGCACGATTAAAAGTCCCAAGGCTAGCTAAACTTTAGGGCATAAGGTTCGCAAGCTAGAATGACTTTTGGCTCTAAAGGGAGCCCACCTTGCGAGAAATGTGGCAAAACGCATCTGGGAGAATGTAGAGATGAAAAGAATGGTTGTTATAAGTGTGGTCAGTCGGGTCATTTTTAGAGGGAATGTCCGACGTGGAGCAATAAGGCCCAAATCGCTACCACAACACCACCAGCGAGGGGTAACTAAAGAGGTGTTGCACCAGTACTATATGAAGGGACACATTTGTACGTAATGGGGAATCGAAAGGACCAAGAGGATGCACCAGATGTTGTGACGGGGATGATTTGAGTCTTTACTCTTGATTGTTATGTTTTGATGGATCTTGGTGCTACTTTGTCATTTGTATCTCCTTATGTGTCAAGTAGATTTGAGATTCTCCCTGAGTACTTGCTTGAACCATTTTCTATTTCTACTCTTGTTGGTGAGTTTATTCGAGCCGAGAAAATTTATAGAAACTGTGTGATATCTGTTCATCATAAAGATACTTCTGCTGATTTGGTTGAGTTGGAGATGGTTGATTTCGATATAATCCTTGGTATGGATTGACTTCATGCCTACTATGCCTCGGTTGATTGTCGAACTCGAACGGTTAAATTTCAGTTTCCTAATGAGCTTGTTATTGAGTGGAAGAGAGATTTGGCTGTGCCAAAGGGTAAATTTATTTCTTACCTCAAGGCCCAAAGATTGATTTCTAAGGGATGTATATATCACCTCATGCGAGTTAAATTAGATGATGTTAAGCCCCCTTCTTTTGAGTCAGTCTTGGATTGTAAACGAATTTCCTAAGGATTTTCCTGGAATCCCTCCTGATAGGGAGATCGACTTTGGGATTAATGTTCTTCCTGACACTAAGCCAATTTCCATTCCACCATATAGGATGACCCCTGCAAAGTTAAAGTAGTTAAAGGAATAACTGAAGGACTTGTTAGAAGAAGGATTCATAAGGCCAAGTATCTCTCCATGGGGCGCTCCGGTCTTGTTTATACAAAAGAAGGATAGTTCCTTGAGGATGTGTATCGACTATCGTCAACTAAATAAGGTGACAATTAAGAGTAAGTATCCCCTTCCAAGAATTGATGACTTGTTTGACCAACTTTAGGGTGCCACTTTTTTCTCTAAGATAAATGCACCAGTTAAAAGTGAGATAATGTGATATCCCGAAGATGACTTTTTGAACCCGATATGGTTATTTCGAGTTTTTGGTGATGTCGTTTGGATTGACAAATGCACCTGCAGCCTGTATGGACTTAATGAATAGGGTATTCAGGCAGTATCTTGACATGTTTGTGATTGTGTTCATCAACAACAATTTGGTGTATTCTTGGAATCAGGAGAAACATGCCAATCACTTTAGAATTGCTTTGCAGATGCTCCGAGATCATAAGTTGTATGCAAAATTTTCTAAGAGTGAATTTTGGCTCAAATCTGTGGCCTTCTTAGGTTATGTGGTTTCTGGGGATGGAATTCAGGTAGATACTCAAAAGATTGAAGTAGTTAAGAATTGGCCAAGATCAACCTCACCGATTGAGATAAGAAGTTTTCTGAGGTTGGCTGGTTACCATCAAAGGTTCGTTGAAGGGTTTTCTTCTATAGCGCACCGTTGACTAGACTGACTCAGAAGAAGGTCAAGTTTCAATGGTCTGACGAGTGTGAGAAAAGTTTCCAGTAGTTAAAGACGAGGTTGGCTACTACACCGGTGTTGACCTTGCCCGATGGGACTGATGGGTTTGTTATCTACTGCGATGCCTCGAGAGTGGGATTGGGATGTGTGTTGATGCAAAAAGGGAAGTTGTTGCCTATACTTTTAGACAACTCAAAGTGTATGAAAAGAACTACTCCGCTCATGATGTAGAATTGGTAGCAGTAGTGTTCGCTTTCAAGATCTGGCGCCACTACTTATCTGGAGTGCATGTTGATGTGTTCACAGACTATAAAAGCTTACAATATGTTTTCACCCAGAATGAGCTTAACTTGAGACAAAGAAGATGACTTGAGTTGCTCAAGGACTATGATATGAGCATTCTCTACCATCTAGGTAAGGCTAATATGGTTGCCGATGCTCTTAGCAGGATGTCCATGGGAAGCATTGCCCATGTGGAGGAAGAAAGGAAAGAGTTGGTCAAAGAGGTGCATAGACTAGCTAGATTGGGAGGATGTCCATGGGGAGCACTACCCATGTGGGGGAAGAAAAGAAAGAGTTGGTCAAAGAGGTGAATAGACTGGCTAGATTGGGAGTACAACTTGAAGAGAATAATGAGGGAGAGTTTAATTTCTAGAATGGGTCTTCTTCATCTTTAGTGTCAGAGGTGACGGAAAAGTAAGACCGAGATCCTGTTCTATTGCAGTTGAAAGATGATGTACATAAGTAGAAGGTTATGACTTTCGCCAAAGGGGAGATGGGGTATTGAGGTATCAAGGCAAATTGTGTGTTCCTGGAGTTGATAATATTCGAGAGAGGATCATGGAGGAAGCACATAACTCCAGGTATTCCATCCATCCTGGCTCTACCAAGATGCATCACGACTTGAGAAAAGTCTATTGGTAGAATGGGATGAAAAGAGATTTTGCAAAATTTGTTGCAAAGTGTCTCAATTGTCAGAAGGTCAAGGTTAAGCATCAGATACCAAGTGGTTTGGCTCAGAACATCGAAATTCTAGAATGAAAGTGGGAAATTATCAATATGGACTTTATTACTAGCTTACCAAGGTCTCGAAAGCAACATGACTCAATTTGGGTAATAGTGGATAGAATGACTAAGTCTGCTCACTTCTTAGCAGTCAAGACAACTAACACTGCAGAGGAATATACCAAGTTGTATATTCATGAGATTGTGAGGTTGCATGGAGTTCCGTTGTCCATCATCTCGGATAGAGAAGCTCAATTCACCTCTCAGTTTTGGTGGTCTTTCCAGAAGGGATTGGGTACTAGGGTGAATCTAAGTACAACCTTCCACCCTCAGACAGATAGCTAGGCGGAGAGTACTATTCAGATGTTGGAGGATATGTTAAGAGCGTGCACTATTGATATAAAGGTAATTGGGATGATCATTTGCCTTTAATAGAGTTTGGTTACAACAATAACTTTCATTTGAGTATTCAGATGACCCCATATGAGGCACTCTATGGGAGGAGGTGTAGATCGCTGATTGGATGATTTAAGGTAAGACAAACAGAGTTGATCGGTCCAGACTTGGTTCACCAAGCAGTAGAGAAAGTGAACATCATTCGTGAGAGGTTGAGAACTGCATAGAGTCGACAAAAATCTTATACGGATGTTCGAAGAAGAGACTTAGAGTTTGAGATCAATGATTGGGTATATTTAAAAGTGTCATCCATGAAGGGGGTGATGAGGTTTGGGAAGAAAGGAAAGCTAATTCTAAGATACATTGGTCCTTATTGAGTCTTAAAGAAAGTGGACAAAGTTGCATATGAGTTGGAGTTACCTTCAGAATTAACAGCTATTCATCCGGTTTTCTACGTTTCTATGCTTAAGAAATATTTGGGAGATCCATGATTGGTGGTGCCTGTCGAGAATATTGAGGTGAAAGATAGACTGAGTTATTAGGAGATTCCTATCCAAATTCTTGATCGTCAGGTTTGAAGGTTGAGAAACAAAGAGATTGTATATGTTAAGGTATTGTGAAGGAATCAATTCATAGAAGAAGCTATTGGGAGGCGGAATAGGACATGAAGGCCAGATAGCCCCACTTATTCCAGTCTACAGATGACGAGAGAATCGACGGTAATAATTCCTTTTATATTCATATTCATTGAGTTTTTCTTTCATTCATATATATGATAGGGTTGTAGAGTTCGAATGAGGATTGGTATGACTTGTTAATGTGTTGTGATTATTATTGTTGCATTCCTTATTTGATTTGTTTAGATGAGTCAATCGAAGGGTAATTAATTGTTAGAGTCCATAAGAGGATTCGTGCCTTAACCTATATTCTCTTCATTCGAGAACAAATGATCCCAAGGGAGAGATAATGTAATGATTCAAAATTTTTTCTACTTGAATTGGAATAGTGTAAGGAGGATTCTTTTAAAAATAGGGGGATTGTAGTTGCATTTCCATATTATTATTTATTTGAGTGTTGCAAGCACTTGTTTTTTTTAATTATTTATTTAAGTGCTACTAGCACTTGTTTGTTTTTTTAAAAGCAATTTTTACACTAAGTGGAGTCCTTTTCTTTCCATTCAAAATGTTTTATAACTCTTTGGCTCTGTAAAGAGCCGTATATGGCCTCTATATAAAGAGTAGATCATTTTCTCATTTGGAATATCGACAGTTAGAGTCGTCTGCTCATTTGAAGAAGAGCAGAAAACAACAAGTACACAAGAAATAAATAATAAGTTTGTATAATAAATATTGTGAGAGTTTTTATTAGCTAGAGGGAGGTGTTTTATTGTGTAGAGCTTGGTAATTTTATCCTTGTAAGTTGCTCCTATTTTCTAAATTTTTTATAATAAGATATTTTATACAAATGAGTTTATTTTCGTGTACTTTTAAGTACTTTATTATGAGAATATTATTTATGATAGTGATGAATTTATCTTGATGCATAAAAGTTAAATTGAAAGACCTTACGTGTCACTTTATTTACTTGAGTTAGAGATTTAAAACAAGTTGTTGATGAGGAAGTTTTATTCATTCTCTTGCTATTATATGAGGACTTTACTACTTGAAATTATATTATGTCTTGAAATAGTCTCGATCAATGCAAAAAATTAAGTCTGAAAATGGTCTCGACTCGGCTTTAACACGAAAAAACATGATTTTTTTCGAAGATAATCAAAAACAGTGAGCATTCCGGGCTCCTTTTGCGATGCAGAAAGGACGCGAAATCACACTTGTGTGTTTTCAAAAATTCAACGAGAATTAAAAATTAGTGAAAAGTCATTCTCCAACACTGGTGCGCGACGTGCACCAATATAAAAATGGACTATTTTCGGCTTTTAATTGGGAAGGGAAGTTTCGACCTTTTTCACACCCCATATCTTAAACTAATAAATTTTTAAAGTCGTTTTAAGTCCAAAAACGATCATTCTCTTCTTTCAGTCTCTAAAAAACAAGAGAACCCTTTCAAGAACTCAAGCGTAAGAGAATCATGACCGTAGAAGGATTCAAGAATTCTTTCCAATTCTTCAAGAATTCTTTCCAAAGTATGTAAGACCACTCAAAAGTTATTATTTTGTTAATATCTTTAGAATTGAAACTAGTTTTCACCCATGAATCTTCAAATAGTTGTTGAGACTAAGTTTCTTGTAAATATTGCAAAGTATGATGATTTTCGTGGTAAATTTCCTAGATATCTTGATGAGTAATATGAATCTTGAATTTTTACATTGTTCAATTAAAGTATTGTCATTGAATTTAGATCCATTTATGAACAAGATTTATGACTATTGATTTTTTTTTGAAAATCTTGATATTATTCCAAGAAAAGAAAGATTAGTTGAGTACCTTTTAAGCTAAGTTCAAAAAGTATATTTCTAGAGATTAATTCTTGCATATTAGCCAAGAAAACTAGCATGTTTTTGAGTCACTGAGTTGATATTAGTTTTCAGTTAAGTTAAAGAGTTCAGTCACAGAAAAGTTTAAGATAAGTTGAGAAACGTTTAAGAAAAGTTACAGCTGAGCTAAGTCCCCGAAAAGAACAGATTTTGAGAATTTCTATTCTTTAAGTATGAGCTATACGAAAGTATTTTGGGAGTAGTATTGAGCACCGATATGAGTAAGAATAGAATTAATTACTCGAATTCATAAACGATATAGTCAGCATAGGATAAGATTGTACCAAGGTACCTTCCTCATTAGCCACTGAGATGACCCATTTTTGGAATAGCTCCACTCTCCTAGTTCTTCGCCCCCCACCCCAGCAAAGTACGGGACAACTCTAGCAGCAAGGGCAAGACGCTGTGGCAGCATGGGCAAGATGCTGTATCATCACGAAGTTCATAGTGATGGTTGTCGGTTAGAGAAACTCCCCAAAAAGTAAAGATTTTTATTCTACTTAGTTGAGATTCAGTATTTCCTTATTAAAGTATTTTCTTTAATTATGCTGCATGTTTAATGAAGACATGATGATTTGGCATCACTTTCTCTCATGTTGATATATTTAT
>DF366906.1:4265-16590 GCA_000787875.1 Solanum virginianum
ATCGGGTCTGGCTCGATACAAGATATACATATTCAG
Source organism: Solanum virginianum (assembly GCA_000787875.1). NCBI lineage: Eukaryota > Viridiplantae > Streptophyta > Magnoliopsida > Solanales > Solanaceae > Solanum > Solanum virginianum. Next base: position 4,302 of record DF366906.1, read on the forward strand.
GTGATTTTTTCAAAATTTATTTTAGTGTAACTTTGGCAAAACTAAATAATTTTATGTGACACAAATTAGAAAAAAAATGACTGTGTGTGATAATTCCTGAAGTTGAATGACTTTTGTATAACAAAGTAAAAAAAAGAAGTTACTTTTGTGTATTAAACACAAAATTAGATGACCACGAATGAAATTTACTCTAGAAAAAATATGACATGACAACAAAGTGTGTGTGTATATATATATATACGAAAAGGCCCGTTAATGGGCCCAATGTTACGATCTTAAATTGTATTTTATGTGATTATCATATTCTTAAATAATAAATTAATTTTGAATATTTTCACATAAATATCATTGAGAGTCTGTCACAGTGGGCATTACACTTTGAAAGAAATTTTTATATATATTTTTTGTTATAAAATTTAAAAAATGATTTATAACTTATTTAAATTGCCACAATTAATATTAAAAGATTATTTAATCTAATATTCATTTTAATATTATGTCCAACACAAGCATTGAGTAAAATAGATATATTTTGGATATAAAATATCAGACTTTCTTTAATTCTATGCATTTCAAATGAAACGACATATTTTATGTGGTTAACATAACAATATAATAGACTTTTGTAAACATGCATATAAAGATTTTTTATTTTTCAAAAATTTAAACAAAAAATATCTCATATGAATATTATATCATGTATTTAGGTGTTCATTTGGAAAAAGTTTTAGTTCGAGTGTCAAAATGAATTTTACTAACAATTTTAATGGTGCTAAATAATATTTTTATCCAACACACACAACCACAATTTCATTTAATTTTGTTGTATAACACAAAATGATAAAATATTGGAACAAAAATATATTTATTTTAGCTATCTTAAAACAGAAAAAAAATTATTGCAACACTATTAATTTTTTACTTTGTTAAAAATAAAAAGTTATATTGAAAAAGCTAGCTTGATTTTAAATAGTGAACACTAAAAATTGGATCGATAAAAAATAAAGTGAAAATTGAATAATAATTGGGGTCCATAGTATGTGAATGATATTGATAATGAATAAGTAAATTTATAATAGACAATAAAATTAAAATGATATAAAAAGAATAGGTCAACTTGTATTACATGTGTTTAGATGCTATTGGTGAAGAAATAAAATAATGCCAAGTATATATTACAATTTATAATGCTTATTGTACAACTCTTCATAGCCATGGTTGTCCTTCTATTGACTCTTCTATATAATAAAATATAATATATATAATAATAAGGGTGTATTTAAGCTTAATTCGTCAAATTGAAGGGTGTTTTTAAGTTAATAATTCGTGCCAAGTTCAAGGGTGTTTTTAGTAACTCTCTCTCTCTCTTTAAAAGAATGGGAACGAGTGCACCAACAGTTGTTTTTGGTAAATGTTTTTTAGAAAAATAAATTTATTTTTAACTCATTTTTACATGTTTGGTTGGTAAGTGAAAAATATTTTCTATTGTTTGGTTAGTGAATGAAAATATTTGTAGAAAGTATTTTTTATTTTTTGTTAGACAATAGAAAATATTTTTTAGAAAAATAGTTTTTGACATAAAAATATTTTGAAATATTCTTTTAAAATAAAAATAAAATTTTTAGTTTTGCTTGTGTATTGAAGTGATGCATGACAACCCTACTCAACATGTACAAAAACAAAATACTAGCCCATTCAGTATTAATAGTGGGAAATTCCAGAACTACAAATATTTCATAAAGAGTATTCTTTATTATTTTTTCTTAAAGGTCATTAGAAAACGTCTCTATCTTCATGAGTTAGTGGTAAAGTTTGTATACACTTTATTCTTTCTAGATTTTATTTTGTGAGATTTCACTGGGTATTGTTATTATTGTTGTTACATAGGCAAGCAACCTAGTTGGTTGAGCATTTAAAAATATTTTTATTATATCAAAAACACATTACCACAAATATTGAACATGCGAAAAATCAGAATTTTTGCATAGTATTCTATATTCGTTAACGCTCTCTGTATCTCTAAACCCTACATGCCGACTTTTTGATCTGACTACACTGGAGACCATGGCTGCTCCGGCCAGTGGTCAACCCTCCTTGGAGGGGGCCACCATGCACTGCATTGACTTATGCCGCTTTACTGAAGCAACAGAAGGAGCCTGTGAAGGTTGTCCCTATGAAGCCAATAACGTACCTGCATAGAGAACCACAAGTTATTTGGGAACAGGAAGAGGTAGAACAGATGATAATAAACGAGAATCTTGAATTTGCGGTGATTGGAAAATTCTCATATGGGTGGCCAGAAATTCAAGATCTCAGAAGGATGATTCTAAAGCAATGCGAGTTGAAAGGTGAATGCAAAATAGGATTGCTTTGTGATAGACACATATTGATCAGGGCATCACTCATGAAAGACTATGTGCATCTACTCTCAAAACCATCTTTCTATTTATCGCAGAGGAATGCCACTTACCCCATGAGAACTTTCAAATGGGAACCAATGTTTGATCCAAGTGCAGAAACTTCTATTGCAGTTGCGCTTTGACAGCATTTTATCATGCACTTTTGGGACCTGAGACACTTGAAGAATCTTTCCCCTTCTTTGGAAAGGAGGCAATTTTTTCTCTAGCTAGGGCAGTAGGAAAACCTTTACAGGTTGACATGGCTACGAAAAATCAAACTCGACCAAGTTGTGCAAGGGTCAAAGTTGAAGTAGATCTGCTGCAAGAATTCCCTAAGAGAATAAAAATTGGGGTTCGACAAAATGGAGTGGATATTGCTGAGAAATGGATCCCAATTAAGTATGACTATATTCCAAAGTACTGCACCATATGCATGATACAAGGGCACAATGAGCACCAATGTTACTATTTTCATCCAGAATTGTATCTAGACAAGGGAAAGAAGCAGGAGGAACAAGGGGAGCACAAGGAAGGATACAAAGAGAAGAAAGAAGAAGTGCCACCTGTGGGGAAAACAAATCAGGAATCAAAGGAAATCCAGCAGGTTGAAGGGCCAAAAAATAGAAGAGGGGGAAATAGAGGAGTGATCAACATGGGATTAAAGCAAGGAATTCCTTTGATGTTCTGGGCAAAGTATAAGAGGAAGGGGTAGAAGGAGGTAAGGATGATAATCAGGCCAAACAATCTACACAAGGCACGAAGGCATTGGAAGTAAAATCTGTATCCATAGGTGCAGCAAGCAGAAATGACAGCAATGAGAAGGGCTCAGGAAAGCAGACAAGGGTTGAAATGCCAACACCAATTGCAAATGGGTCACAACTAGCTCAAGGAGTAGATGCCAAGGGGTCTGAGAAACAATTGGAGGGTGTGAACTCAAGAACTAGTGGCAAAGAACATAGGAAGAGCCTAGTAGGGTCACATAATGGATCACAAGGAGGGAAGAGCCAAAGTGACGCAACAGTAAAAGAAGGACAAGGTAGAAATGGAAGCATGATTAGGAACTTATTTGGAGAGAATTCTCACAGCAATGGGGGTACTGATAGCACTGGAGAAACCATACAAAAGGAAGGAGCAGATAAGACAGACAACCCCGAAGTAAAAGATTCAGAGATGGAACAAGTGGAAGAGGGGGAAAAGGGCGGGAGGAAGAAGATATGTCTCAAAATTTCAAACAGGTGACTGAAGATGGAGATCTGTCGCTCAGGCAAGCAGACCTACTGAAGAGTGAACCAGTAAAGGGGAGACAGGGCATCCCTTTGCAGGTTCAAACAAGAAGTAACAGGTCTTCTATAAAATAGATTTGAATGATCATAACTCTCAACACACAAATAATTAGGTGACACATAATATATTAAATTAAAGGTTTGAATTAGGTTTCCAACGCAACAAAGATTGCCTCATTTGAAGTTCAGAATAAAAAGTTATGATTATTTTACTATAGACTGCCATAGCAGAGTTTAGTCTACAACTCTGGCTTACAGGTCGTGGATTAAACTACGACTCTGACAGAAGATGGCAACTTTTAAATTTTAATTTTTCATATGACATGTTTGCAGTCACAAAATTAGAGTGTATTTTGCTTCATCATAAATATTTTCAATTTTAAACCATACAATTCAAAAATCTTCTTTACTTTCTTAAGCCCAATACATACACAACTTATGTTTACACAATTTCATATAATCCTAACTCTTTTAAAAAATTACAAAAATTTCTTAAATGATAGAAAACTGCAATACTTATTGATACATACTACAATCCCCACTTCTCCATGTATCATAGTTAAAAATCTCTTAATGCTCCTAACTTTTTGACATATATCACTGGTTTCATTTTTTGTATAAAAAAGAAGTGATTTTTGGTAATTTTGAAAAAAGTTGATATTAGTTGAAATTAACTCCAAAAAGTATGAGATTTGTGTAAGTTACCAGATTTCATATATATATATATATACACAATAGTAAAATGTTTACCAAAAAATAGCCCAGATTTTATATACATAAACATTAGCCAAAATTGGCCCAATTACTGTTGGCCCAGCTCAAGATCAGCTCACGACATGGACCTTTCTTTTTCTTTCTTATTTTCTCTTCCTCTGTAGCATTGAAGTATGATTTGCTCATTTAGTAAAATAGTATAAGAATTAACTTTTTTTAAATAATTTTCACAATTTATGAAGTTTTCATATTATTAGGAAAACACAAACTTAAGAAACTCAAATTACACGTCCAAACTTCAGTTTTAATTTCAAATCAAATTCAAGTGGGACCTTAATTGTGGAATGTGGAGAAGACTTGTTGGAGTCTTCCTGACTTAATTAATACAAATAATTTAAGAGGAAGGAAAATAAGAATTTCTGTTCAATAATGCAGCAAGACTAAAAGCATATTTCATTATGTAGCTCATGCTTCACAAGAAACTAGCAACTGCTGACAGGTTGGAGAAATGGAGAGTAATTGTATCAAGTACATGTGAACTTTGCAACAAAGAAAATGAGACAGTGGAACACTTAATGACCTAGTGTCAATTCAGCTGTGAGCTTTGGAATAGGATGCTTCGATGGCTTCAAATGATTTGTTTCACTCAAGAAATTGGGAGCAATATACTCAGTGGTGCGTACAGCATGGAAAAGGGAAAACTACAGCAACAAGAATCTTCAAAACTGTGATGGCTGAGATTGTTTATGGGATTTGGATTGAACATAACAAGAGAATATTCGAGAAGGAGAGACACGAGATAGAGCATGTGGCAAAGGCGAAAGTTGTCATCACCATTGCAAAATCAAGAGATAAAGATAATAACATCCTAAATAGGCTCAAGCTCTTAATGTTAGTATGATAGCCATTGTAATTAATAGTGATTTAAAACTTTAAAGGTTGCTGTGAGAGCAACTTGGAATGTATTGCTTACCGGTAATTAATAAAAAAGCATAGTTACCAAAAAAAAAAAAAGACAAAAAGATTCACAAAAAAAAGTGAAACAATTATAAGAGAAAAAAGAAATTAAAAAAAGAGCAACTAAAAAATTTTTAACATTGACATTTTTTTAAAAAAATTATGTAATAGATATATGGATTAAAAAAAAGTTAATTTACCCACCACCCAAAAAGTTGAGAACGAAAGAAAGAATTGGAGACAAATTAAAGAAGAACGAAAAAGAAGCTCATGTGGAGAAGGCCAAATGGCCAGCTCAATTGCAAATTGCCGAAATTGGCCATTTTACGTAATAAAAAAATAATGGACTATTTTTTGTGTAAATAATTTTCTCAATGGCTTGATTGTCAATAACTATTTTATTTGTTTCCAATTTATGTGACATTTTTGCCTTTTAAATCAACTACATACCTTTAGCTTAAAACCACAAACTTCAAAAACTTCTTTTTTTTACTTTCTTAAACTTCATGTCAAGTGACTAAATCAGACAAACAAATTGAGATAAAAAAAGATATTTTAAAAAGTTTGTAATCGCTAACATAATTTACTTATAAAAGGTATATGTAGATATGCAATTTATCAATGTTGATTTCTTGCTTTTGAAGTATGATTTGCTCATTTAGTAAAATAGTATAAGAATTAATTTTTTTTAATAGTTTTCACAATTTATAAAGTTTTCAAAGAAACCCAAATTACACGTCCAAAATTCAGTTTCAATTCCAAATCAAATTCAAGTGAGACCTTAATTGTGGAATGTGAAGAAGACTTGTTGGAGTCTTCTTGACTTAATTAATACATAAAATCTAAGAGGAAGGAAAATAAGAATTTCTGTAAAAATTAGCTAGCCTTGTATATTTATGAAAGAGACAAGGATAAAGTTGTTGTAGAGAAGACTTGTTGACTTATAATATTAAGTAACCATTGATCTTCAATTATTAATAGCTATAAAAACCTATTACTTGGCCTATCGAAAAATATAAGCAAACAGCTATTTAACACACACATACTTTTCACTTCCTAGTCTAAAACATTTGCACAACATGAAAGTAGTGTTAGCAATAACACTATGGTTTCTCTTGTTTTTCATTTTGAAAAATACCAAGTTTACTATTTGCGTAGGAATTTGTAGAGAAAATGAGCAACAAGCGTTGGAAACCTTGATGAAAGAAGTACATGATCCATCGGATCTTCTCCCTTCTTGGGTTGTCGGAAAAGATTGTTGTGAATGGGAAGGGATCGTGTGCAACAATCTCACTCGTCATGTGATTGAGGTAAGCATATGGAGTGATTTAGACGAGTCGAGATATTTAAGAATCGATAGCCTTGAGTGGCTGCCAAGTCTTTCGAGTCTTGAGAACCTGGAAATGGATAGTGTGGATCTTAGCAAAGCTAATGAATGGCTACAGGTTATTAACATGCTTCCTTCTCTTGTTGATATTCGTTTATTCAATTGTAGTCTTCATCATATAATACCTCTACTTGATCATCACAACTTATCTTCACTCAAATCTCTCAATCTTTCTTGGAATTTGAACTTTAATTCTTCTCTTCCGAAATGGATTTTCAACCTCCCCAATCTCGTCTCTCTTGACCTGAGTTATTGTAATTTCATAGTCCCGCTTCCTGATGGTCCAGTTAACTTGACTTCTCTCACAACCTTCAAGGCTTCTGGAAACGTTTTCAATTGTCGTTTACCCAAATGGTTGTTTGATTTGAATAATCTTCAACATCTTGACCTCAGTAATAGTGGCATTGAAGGTGCAATACAGAGTAACAGCGGAAACATAACAACACTTAAATATCTCGACCTTTCTTGGAATAACCTCAACTCCACTATACCAAATTGGCTCCATCGATGTGAATATCTAGAATCGCTAAACCTAAGGGAAAACCTTCTGGAAGGAGATGTTTCGAGTCTGATTTCAAATTTGAGCTCAATAACTAATATTGACCTTTCTTATAATATGCTTTCTGGAAAGTTACCGAATGTAATTGGAAAGTTAGGGAAATTAGAACGACTTGATCTCTCCGGAAATCTATTTGAGGGAGACGTATCTGAATTCCTTTCAACAGAATTTGGAAATACTTCTTTAAAGAAGTTGAGACTAGGCTTTAATAAACTCACAGGAACTCTTCCAGAAAGTGTTCCCCAACTTTCAATGCTAGAAGAGTTTTCTATCTCTAACAATAGGTTGGAAGGTGTTGTTACAGAAAGTCATTTCTCTAAATTGACGCACTTACGCTACTTCTCTGCATCTAGAAATTATAATATGTCTTTAAAAGTGAGTCAGAATTGGATTCCACCCTTTCAACTCACAGCACTTGACATAGCCGACTGGAATATAGGCCCTTTGTTTCCCATGTGGCTTCGAACTCAGACGCAGATAGAAGTTGTTGACATATCAGATTGTGGAATACAGGGTGAGGTTCCCACATGGTTTTGGAACTTGTCTTCTCAATTTAATCTTCTCAATCTTTCTCACAATCAATTTGTGGGTGAGGTTCCAATCATCTCGAGACCTTCATGGATGGATGAGCAGGGAGATATTTGGTCAATGTACTTGGGTTCCAACAATTTTAGTGGACCACTGCCCTTGATTCCAACCAGTGTAATTGAGTTAGATCTCTCAAACAATTCTTTTTCCAAAGGTTTATCTAACTTTTTGTGTCATGAACCGAAGAATGGATCTTACAGATTGAGGATCTTAAACCTCGGGGGAAACAATTTATCAGAAGAAATTCCTGATTGTTGGATGAATTGGCCAGAGTTGGAAGTTTTAATCTTGAGGGAGAATAATTTGATTGGAGGCATACCAAGATCCATGGAGGTTTTGAGTAATTTGCAATCCTTGGACTTGCGAAGAAATAGACTTAACGGTCTGTTTCCTTCATCCTTGAAGAACTGCACAACACTCCATAAAATAGATTTAGCCGAGAATGAGTTTGATGGGAAATTACCATCATGGTTGGGAATGAAGTTTCCAACCTTGATAGTACTTACCCTTCGGTCCAATAAATTCGATGGTGAATTGCCTCAAGAACTTTGTCACCTCAAAGATCTTCAGATTTTAGACCTTGCAAACAATACATTTGCTGGAATCATACCTAGGTGCATTGGCAATTTCAGTGCAATGATCAAAGGAAGAAAGAGAGAAATATATAATTTTGATTTGAATTATTCTGTTTATGTGGGAGGTCTGATAGAGAGTGCAACAGTGACGACTAAAGGCAACATATACCAATATGACACCATTTTGTTGTTGTTTACAAGTATGGATATGTCTAGCAATAATCTTTCTGGAGATATTCCTATAAGTCTAACACGTCTTGTCGGATTAAGATCATTGAATTTTTCCAAAAACACCCTAACTGGCATGATTCCAAATGACATCGGTGACATGAAAGTCTTGGAATCTGTTGATCTTTCAGGAAACCAACTCTATGGTCAAATCCCACAAAGCTTATCGAGTTTGTCCACTTTGAGCAACTTGAATCTCTCTGATAACAACTTATCAGGTATGATACCACTGAGCACTCAACTTCAAAGCTTTGATCCCTCGAGTTTTCAAGGAAACAAACTCTGTGGGCTTCCACTCTTGGTGAACTGCAGTTCAGATGATAATATTCCCAATCACGAGCCTGAAGATGACGAGAGTGACAAAGATGAAGTGGATTGGTTTTACATTGCAATGGCAATTGGATTTGCTCTAAGCTTTTGGGGTGTATGTGGTTCATTGTTGTTCAAGAGATCATGGAGACATGCTTATTTTCGTTTTCTAGACCGTTGTTGGAAAATGTTGCTTGCAAAGTTACCAATATGTTGAGAGACTCCTATCATCAACTTTTGTATGTTTTCATTTTTTGTTCTAAGATGTAGACGTTTATATCTTAACTTGGTCAAATAAATGTTTCCTAATATAAGATGTTCTAAAATATTGTGTCTTTCATTTTCATTCACTTCAAACTAGAATAAGAGTATTTAAATGCTCGCAAAGTTTAAGTGTTAAATGTAAGTTTAGCTTTCAAGTTTGAGAGTGATTTTATGTATTTTCTCTTTAAAGAATAATACTAATTGTTCTAAAATAATCTTTTAAAAATTTACAAAAATTACTTAAATCATACAAAACTGCAATACTTATTGATACAAATTACAATCCCCACTTCTCCATGTATCATAGTTAAAATCTCTTAATGCTCCTACCTTTTCGACATGTATCACTGATTTCGTTTTTTTGTATAAAAAAAAGTGATTTTTGATAATTTTGAAAAAAATTGATGTTAGTTGAAAAATGCTCCCAACTTTTTGGCAGATATCACTGGTTTCGTTTTTGTATAAAAAAGAAGTGATTTTTGGTAATTTTGAAAAAAGTTGGTATTAGTTGGAATTAGCTCCAAAAAGTATGAGATTTGTGTAAGTTACCCAATTTCATATATATATAGACACACACACACACACACAAAAGTAAAATGTTTACCAAAAAAAAATAGCCCAGATTTTATTTACATAAACATTACATAAAATTGGCCCAATTACTGTTGGCCCAGCTCAAGGTCAGCCCACAACATAAGCCTTTCTTTTCTTTCTTATTTTCTCTTCCTCTATAGCATTGAATTTATATTTTTTACAAAACAAACTTATTTTTTAATTATTTTTTACTACATTTTTAAAATAAAAAATATTTTTTGTAAGAACTCTTTGCATAATATCTGCTCCTACTATGTGGTATATATATACCCTATCAATATTATATAAATGTGTATAAATTTATATTAATATTGTATAAATAGTTATGTAATGTAATATATCAACATTGCATAAAATTGTGTATTAGCATGTATTAATATTATATAAATAGAGTGTAAATGTGTATCTATATTGTATAAATTATGTATAAACATGTGTGAATATTATATAAATAGGTATGGAATGTATCGACATTATATAAATGGTGCATAATCGTGTATAAATATTGTATAAATAATTATGTAATGTATCAATATTGATACTCCCATTGTTCCATATTAAGTGAATTGTTGGGTCATTTCACACATACTAAGATTAAAACAAACAATGCTTAACGAGTTTGTCCACTTTGAGCTACTTGAATCTCTCTGATAACAATTTATCAGGTATGATACCACTGAGCACTCAACTTCAAAGCTTTGATCCCTCGAGTTTTCAAGGAAACAAACTCTGTGGGCTTCCACTCTTGGTGAACTGCAGTTCAAAAGGTAATATTCCTAATCACGAGCCTCAAGGTGACGAGAGTGACAAAGATTAAGAGGATTGGTTTTACATTGCAATGGCAATTGGATTTGATCTAAGCTTTTGGGGTGTATGTGGTTCATTGTTGTTCAAGAGATCATGGGGACATGCTTATTTTCGTTTTCTAGACCGTAGCTGGGAAATGTTGGTTGCAAAGTTACCATTATGTAGAGAGTCTACCACCATCAACTTTTGTATGCGTACAGTCTTATGTTAGCTATGTTGTTGTTTCATTTTTTTCAAAGATATAGATGTTTATGTCTTAAACTTCCTCAAATAAATGTTTCTTAATATAAGATGTGTTGGAAAAAATAATTCTAGTATCTCAAAAAAAAAGTATTCATATTATTGTCTAAATTCATTTTTTCAAACCTTACCTTGTTAATGAGTATTTAATATGTTACTAGATTCACCGCACGTGTATGCCTAGTCTTGAGACTCATATAACCGTGAGATAGTCTTCATAATAATGTTTAAGTCAATGTTAATTTGTTTGTTGAATGTATTTGTTTTCAGTAATATATCTTTCAAATGGTTATTTTGTTTGTTTTTGTCTACCCAAATAGATGCAAATTGACCTACTGAAGGTTTGTTATAAACCAATTGGTCTAAAGAAGCATTCATGGCTATGCGTATATATGTAACTTCTGAAAAGTTGAATGTTCTTCAACCTTTGATAAGAATTATGCGTATGAATTTCACTCCATTATTTTCATGATTTTGCCCATGACTTCCTCCGTTAAATTTGCATTTTAACATTGTATTGGTCAATTCATGGCGTATCATAGGAATATAGATGAAAGTAACGTGGTCTTTCATCCTTTGGGATCATAAATGGGTGATCGTGACATCCTTTTCCTTGAGTCATAAAATCCCAACTCCTTTCCTGAAAGGTGCCACTTGTTTATCGAGATTTACTCCAAATGATGTAAAAAAAACAAAGATATTATAAGCTTGTCACAACCCAACCTATGGGTTGTGACTAGTACCCGATCGAGGCACTCAGACACCATCGCTAACCTAGACTCTAATTATGACAACTAACTTATTTTTAGAAATTTTGGTAGAGTTTTCTCTGTTTTACTGACTACCCATCTGCATACAGAAATGTCCCAGCAACAGTCAAAACATATATACATACGCGCGGGCCGACAAGGACACCGTTGCAGTTAAACCGCCCAACATACATCATATGCACATGGAATAATACAAACTACGAAAATCCCATACTCACAGGTATCCACAGACCTCTATACAAACCAACGGAATCAAAATGCGGGACAGGGCCCCGTCGTACCCATAAAAGTGCATCATACAAAATGAAGAGGTAGAAAATATACCAACTAGTTGCTCCGAAGCAAAGGAGTTCTTCAGAAAGCAGAAAGGGATCCTAAGCAGGTGGCCCGCTACTCTGCGCGTCTGTACCTGCGGGCATGGAACGCAGTCCCCAAAGCAAAAGGGGACAGTACCAAATACGTACCGAATATGTAAAGCAGAAAGCACAAATATAGATAAGAACGATTCCATACCACAGCATCACCCCAGAAAGTTCAAATCTCCGAAGAATCTCCGACACAAATCACAAACGTGGGATAAGTGAGCCGGCGTCCCTGAACTCACAAAATGCGAAG
>DF366903.1:7335-21323 GCA_000787875.1 Solanum virginianum
AAACCCGACCAACCCGGAAAGTCTACCAAATTGAGCAAATTGAAGAAGGTAAGTTTATAAATTACTGCTGTTGTTTTTCTGTTTTCCCCTTGCTTGGACTGTTTTGAAAATAGTGTTTTTTGTCTTACTAAGGTGCAAAAAATGTTTGAGGAAGAGGAGAAACAGCGGATACCAATTGCACAAGGGCTTCCATGGACAACAGATGAGCCAGATGAAACAGCGGATACCAATTTCACCCCATATTATATGACTTGCATATGAGTATGTTCTATGCTGCATGTTCACAGATATACTGAGTATGTATGCTATGTGTTCCATTGGAGGTTTGTATTATCTCATGAGGGGCTTTTCTTTTGGTTATGTTCCCTGTGTTTATTCTTTTGGGAAGCTGTATCCAGCAACTCAACAAATTGCACACACGAAATATTTTTTTTCTAATACTCACCCACTGGCAGCACCATCAACCATAGCAAACTGATCATTGGCAATATATAGCTTGATCTATCTGTGGAGGCCTTTCATTCCTAGAAGGTAACAAGTTTCCAACTTTACTTCCTTGCCATGTTTTGCATCTTCTAACAGGAACATACTAGCTTTAATTAAGAATTGCTTCTAAACAAGAAATTTGGTGGTCTGCATTAGGTCAACGAAAGATCCTACCATTCCAAGAGAGCCAAAGTTCCATATACCTCGACATAAGAAGATAAACTGCTGCATGTCTTGGAATGATTTGTTCATACACAACAACAATGAATGGGGAATGCAACAATGACAAGTGATGCAGCAACGACTAGTGACGCAGTCCTGCATTTGGGTTTGCATCACCTGCTCATATTCTTTTATTCAATGGTGTATATTAAGCAATAGTTTTTCATAATCGTATCAACTTTTGGGAAAGAGAAAAGAATGCAGTGATTTTGGCACAATGGTATTGAATCACTAATTTTTCATAATTGTCTCAATTTTTAGAAAGAAAACAGTGATTTTGGCACAATGGTATGTCAAACTAGTGATGTTGTAATGTTGTTGATAACTGCTGTTGTTTCTCTGTTTTCCCCTTGCTTATTACTGCTGCTGTCAATGGAAACTTGAAAAAACCCGAACCAAACCGCAAACCGAACCAACCCGACAAAACCCGAAATTGAAAAACTCGAATGGTTTGGTTTGGTTTGTATATTTAAAAACCCGACATAAATGGTTTGGTTTGGTTTTTTTAAAAAGACCCGACCAACCCGGACCATGTACATCCCTACATCCCTGCCCCCTCACGTCAATCCCACGAGCCTCTTATCCATTCTCATTGTACTTTAATCCAAGGAATTAACAAAAACATGCCAAGACATGACATAAAAGACAATTAAAAATACATACATAACCCCTCTAACTTGACTTTATTTTTTATTTTGACATTTTATCTTGCCTTTGTTCTATTTTATTCTTTCAACTTTATTTTTTATGTAGCATTTAAACACAATTACTAATTTTATAATTTTTTTATTTTTATATTTATTCTTCATTTTTATTTTTTTATTTTTTTATTTTAATATCAACGTTTGTCCATTAGTTTTCAAAAAAAATTCCTAAAGAATTAACAGACAACTTTTTTTAAAAAAATAATATCTCTTTAGAGTTTTAATTCTTTAAGAATTTTATTAATTCCTTGGATAAAAATGTCAAAATGAAATACAAAAGATAGAATTGAAGGGTTAAAATGGAATAAGGTTGAGTTGGAGTGTCAAAATAAAATATAAAAAATAGAGTTTAAGGGCTAAAATAGAACAAAATTGAGTTGGAGTGCCAAAATGACATTTGAGGCCAAGTTTAAGAGGCTAGAGATGTGTTTGAACAAAGAGAAATATTGTGTTTTCAACATGAACCAATCAAGGACATAGACAACGTGTCATTACTTAGTATTGAAAAAGGTACTTTGAAGAAATTGAAATTAACACAAAATCAGCAACAATTAATTACGTAAATAGCTTCTCTGGTTCATTATGCAAACCTGATCCTTGATTTGCTACGGCAGGTGAGGTGTTTTCAGAAATAGAACCAATAATCAAGTCGGCGCTGGATGGCTATAACGCCTGTATATTTGCTTATGGACAGACAGGCACAGGGAAAACATTCACAATGGTATATGAAATCCTATAGAATATTTGACGATATATTTTGTACCTTGCTAAAAAATCAATTCCTATTTACCAATCACACATTATCTAATCAAATCCAATTCTCTCTCAATAAGTTCCTCAAAAATTCTGATTAGGACGGATTCTTCCCCAATTAACAAAGGGAATTGTCACATATAAAATTAATCACAGTTTTGCAAAGAATAGCCTACACATCCTACTGTTTTAACAAGCAAAGCAAACTGGATTACTTATACAATGTTTGGTTCTCAGTATAACATCCTACATAAATAATACTCCCTACTTTTTTTTTTCAAAAAGAATAACCTACTTCTTTTTTTAGCAAAATTTTAATTTCAACTTTCTACGTGACATGTTTCAAGCCACTAGATTAAAGGGCATTTTGGTACATTTAACATAATATTTGGTTTAGGAGCACAAAATTGAAAAATTTTCTTTATTTTCTTAAACTTCGTGCAAGTCAAATTAGGTCATTGTCTTTTAAGTTATGCAGAGTTCAATTTTGGAAACCCCATGTTGTAAAACTTTATGCCATATAGAATGTGGAATAACGTAGATTGATCAGAGTATCTTAAAACAAGAATATCCTAAAACTAAGTAAACAAGAAACCCCACATTATACCAGTGCATAACATTCTCTATAAATTATTATTCACCACGCAAGCAACTCATACATTATAATCCATGTATAACCCAATTGTATGCCAAACAGCCACTTAGGATTACTCACCTAATAGCACAGAGTTAAATGAGAACCGGTTAGGAAAATTAGCAGGTGATACCTAGAGAGAGTCTACTATGCAATTTAGGAAAGCATACTGCTATATTATCTAAGTACTATTTTTTGGTAACTATATCTACCAGGAAGGCACAGAGGAGTTTCCAGGGGTTGTGCCCCGTGCGATTGAGGCGCTTTTTGAGCAAGGTGAAGACACTAACCATGCATTCCTCTTCAGTTTCAGTATGCTGGAGATATACATGGGATATTTAAAAGATCTCCTCATCCCACATAGTCAGACAACAAAGTCAATATTCCCTTTACCAAAATGGTAAGTCCCAAAACTAACTTGTTAATTTGTTGTTTGGTTACACAGCTTCAATGCTTTACTCATACTAAAGACCACTGTTTTGTAGTGATTACTGTTCACTCAAATAGCAAGCTGATGCAAGTTCTTGCATCAACTTGCTATTCATGTCAAATGAACCTAGTCTACATTACGATCAATACTTAATTCTGGTTCACTTCCAACTTTCTGGAAGAGGTTAGCTACTTTCTCATGTAAATCATAATTTTTGCGTGCAGTCTTTCAATCCAAACACATCCCAATGGAGACATCGAGATTGAAAACCTTGTGACCATCCAAATAAATGACTTGAACCAAGCCATGAAACTGTACAAGTTAGGATGTGGTTTCAGATCCACAGCATCCACAAATTCCAACCGAACATCAAGCAGATCTCATTGGTAAATCAATTCATTTTGTTCGAGGAGAGAGTTATTTAACTTTTATGAAGTCCAGCTAAATGACTATGACTAAAAATGAACCTGATAAAGAGAGATGCCTATGTGGCTGTCTTGAATCTGTTCCAGGTTTTGAAGGATAATTCTGAATGATTAAGATCACAAATCTCACAGATGTCTACACACTAAATAAATTGCTGTCTGCTCCATGCAGCATGATTCGCATATCAATTTCCAGCTTTAGTGCTAGTAAACGGAGAAGTTTAACAAACAAACTGTGGATGATCGACCTTGGAGGAAGTGAACGCGTTCTAAAAACTAAAGCACTGGGGAGAAGATTTGAAGAGGGAAAAGCAATTAATCTCTCACTTTCTGCCCTTGGAGATGTCATCCATACCCTCCAAAGTAAAAAGTGCCACATTCCTTACAGGTAATTCAGCAAACATGGCATTAGGCAAGAATCAAGTGGATGAGAATCCAAGCAGATATATTCTGACCACTCAAAAAGTTGGAGTCTTTAGTAATTGCAGATGGTAACACATAACTATAGAAGTTTCACCAGTAACTCAAAACTAAACCTGATCCCAGTGTTTACTGTTGACAGGAATAGCAAGCTGACACAAGTTCTTAAAGATTCCCTAGGTAAGCAAGCGTCTTAGCTGAATGTTCCTATGACAGACTGTTTGACCTATGCTAAGAAACTATGTTATTCTGCATGTTGAAGATTACATTCTGCAACTCGGGATTATAGATGCAACTGAAATGGATATACACTGTTACACATTAGTTTCTTCAAGTAAAGGATATTGATGGCTTAATATAACATTCTCGTTCGAATTCTTCATCGACAAAAACAGAACATTTAAATTGCTGGTTCCACATCTGGTTATGCTTATGTAGCAACTTAACATGAAATAACAAACAAAGAAGAAGTAAAGAAAACTTTGCTGGCAAACACAGAGGCATACTCAAGTGAATCGAATGCTGAGGTGAAGGAACGCAACGAATTCAAATGAAGTGAGTTTGAATATGCTGAGGAGTGGAAAAATGTAAATTGATTTTACATTTATTTAAGCCGCTTGATGAATGTCAAACTGAGACAGGAGACATACTTTAATTCGGGCTTCTTCACCAACAAACTCCACAGCAGCACAATAGAAGCTCTGACCTATAGCAAGAGCCAAATTATACCCTGCACTCATGAACTTAAGCATGAATGACATCATTTAGTATCCTCTGAAGTAAAATACATCAATGAGTCTTCAAATGTTCACAATTAGACTTCTTGATAAGTCTAGAGTAACTTAGGTAGTACGATGAAGACTTACTTTCTGGGAGTTGTTTAATTGATCTCCTGGCCTTTCTTGTGGACATTATTCTCCTAGAGAGAGACAGAGAGAAGGAGAGAACTAGAGTGCTGAGAATGATTTAGAAATGGGACAAAGGAGAGAACCGTGACTGAAAAACTTTCAGTGATTTGCGATTTTGCTAGCTGTTTTAGACTTTTAGCGAGCTTAAGGAATTCCATAATGTGGATTAAAATACTAGGATTAAGCGCAGGCTTGGTATGCGATACCATCCTTTACTACATAATCAATTCAATCAAAGAATATGTAAACCACACCTTTGCTTGCTCAGTCTAACCTTGCTGTAAGAGCAGCTCGTAAGATGGCGAAGAGCTAAGTGGAGAACTCAACGTTCAATCTTAGAGGAAGAAGGGATTGAAATGCTTGTACACACATATGTTCTTGTTAGTCTTCTTTGCATATCAGAAGCAGCAATCAGTAGCATGAACCTAAAAATGGAAACCTAGGAACCAACAACAATCAGTGAATTAAAGTATCATTGAGAGATGTATACGAGGAGATAGAACACCCCAGTTTCTTTGTTGTTCCTGGTTGTTCAAATAACTTGAACCGAATAAGTTCTTATAAGCTTTTTCTTGTTAAATATTTTACATACTCATTGAACTGTCAACAAATGTTTTCCATAACCAGCATCTAGAAATTATGCTTGTGAGTCACATTCTTATGGACACTTTCCATTTAATCAATTAACATGCAAAATCTAGACAAGTAGAAAATTTCACAGTTTCTTCACTCCTTTTTAGTATAGTTACACCAATAATGCCAGAACTCCATGTGTTTTCTTAATATCCAGGTGATGATTCCAAAACACTAATGCTGGTTCATGTCGGTCCCCACGAAGAAGATTTGTGTGAGACATTGTGTACATTAAATTTTGCAACACGAGTCAAGCGGGTTCAATTAAGAAATGAAGAATCAACGGTAAGTCTGAAACAATCAACTCCTAGTACTGGAATCTGTGCAACATGTCTCTTTTCATTTCTTGTCATGCAATTGATTGGTTATGACTAGTTCAATATGTAGTCCTGCTTGTCCAAAAGCAATGGGAAATTCCAAGATGGTGCACATCAGCTTGAATACAAAAAAAACTCGTTGAAATCACAACCACAAACAACCTTAGTTGGAATATGAAATCTAGGCCATTATTAGTGGCAGGGAATCGTGGATACAAATAAGATCTTTTACTAATTTAAATTTCAACCATGGAAGTGATAGACCAACATCTTCATAATCTATATGCATACTGTGAGTACATTTGGCTCCACCTAATCTAATACTGAAACTGCTACACAGGGAAGATGCTAATTTGCTCATCTTACGTATTCAGTACACCCCCTTTTTTCTGGGCTAAGTTATTTTTACACCTCCTTTTTTCTGGGCTAAGTTATTTTTCTAAGACCCATAGGCCTATATAACATTTGAGTAAGGTGAGATGGCAAATTTGACGGGAATTGAACAGCCCATTAGGAAACAGATGTGTTAGGGACTAATGTTAGTTGGAGTGAGAGATACCAAAGTTATAGTAGAACTGTAGACACTTGACTTGGTAATATAACTTATATGGAAGTAAAGTCATAGTCTCGCTAATAGCTTCAGCTTCTAGATATGACGGACCTACATGATTCAAAACTATTGATAAACATGAGAGGAAAAATCATTAGGCATGTATATTATACTAAGAAGTTGAAGTTATTAAGATAAAACCTTTCACGGAGAAATAGGGAGACAACTAGAACTAGAGATAATTGAAGAATCTTTGTGCTAATGAATAATGTGTTATCATTCTTTAGAAAAAAGTACAATTCAGTTAAAGAAATTTTGATTTTTTGATGTATTGCCGTAATAATGTTCACTGCTTCAAGCAGGAAAGTAGAAAAATATACATGCTCATGGCATGAGCACAAAAGAAATTTCCTGATAACCTAAAGGATTAACTGTTTATACATGATATACCATTATGAAGATATAAGTAATGGCTTGTTCATCCAAAAGATAAGGATTTGTCTCTTACCTCAGAATCCAGATGCAAACACTTCCTGCTCTCCCATGCTGCTTCTCTATTTTTACAATCATTCGTGACGTGTTCAATTACACAGGAAGTTAAGGCAGAAAAGGAAGTTGCAATAAATAATCTGCTGCAGAAGATGAATCAAATTTAGTACAACCGCAGTTATATCACACAAGAAATCAAGAAGTTGAATGAGAAACTAGGAAAGCTTACAACAATATCAGCCTCTTCAACTGAACTAGTGAATCTCTCAGATGAATGCGTTGAAGCGTTAGGGTCTAACATGAAATTTCAAAAAAATGGTGTCACATATACCCCTTTAGCAGACTTTCCCAGATTTATGAGGCCTACTGTTTGTAGCCGAAGTAAATCAGGAAATGCTGGAGTAGAAATCCAAGCCTTAAAAAGTAAATCCTCGCTTCCTCCTAGAAAAGGAAAAGGATCCACTTACTGTGTGAAGTCTGTGGATTTTCCCATAGAAGGAACATCAGAATGCTATTCAGAGAGCAGTGTTTCCAGAGCTAGCTGCCTTATCAGTCCAACTACAAAATTCAGTGCGGATAATGAGACAGAATTCAGCAAAGACACATCTGATAGTGACATTAAGGTGGCAGTTCTTACGAAACAAGATCGATCAGAAAGAGATTCAATACACAAAAAGTTTAATTTAAAACTCAGCAAGAAGAACCACGGAAATACAATGGAAAGAGTATCAACCCAAAACCACTCAAAGGTTGATAATTGGCTTCAACTGCACAAGCGTGCATCAAATATAAACAGGTGCACCAATAAGAACAAAAGAATTCATGTGATACCAATTCCAGAGAATAAAGCAAGGGTCAGGGGCAACATTGGGCCGGATTTACATGATGAAAAGGTCGAATGTGAGGGGTTGAGAACAAGAAACACGAAACATAGAGATGCAAAATCAGCTGCTTTGAAGAATCATTTGAGTTCTGAGTTAGAAGAAGAAGTTGATGTATCTCATGCAGTTTTGAAGCACTTTATCGATTATGAGAAGTCATATCCTGCATGTCCAGCCTGCAATATTGATGCAATAACCATGAATAGACCACAAGGTCAAGTACTCGATTCAACAAGTGAGGTCAGCGAATGCAGAAGTTTTAGTGCACCTGCTGATTTGAATGATCTAAACTGATTATGCCAGACATTGCATATCAAGAAAGATATAATATCTCAGCATCTAAGATCAACAGCCTTAGCATAGGCCTGATAGGGAATCCCTCTACCTCAAAGAAGAAGCCAAACTATGAAGCAATGCATAAAATGGAAGAAAGTAACTTCGAGAATATGCATATCCCAAGATGCATTAGAGAAGGAATAAATCCCGGTCACTATGAGTTACGATCTCCCAGTGCTTTGTCCATTTGCAAATCAAATCAAATGGATTATTACGTTGTTCCCGGATCACTAGACAACACCAGAACCAGAGGTAAGACTTTTGAGAAACCATCTTTACTTGTTCAACCAGTCAGTATAATCTTTTTGCAATAAACAAGAAAAAGGAGAGCATTGCCTTTTTCTGTTTTTATCTTCAGCATAAACTAAGTGTATGTTCAATGTCTTATAATTTTTTCAAATTGTATCTTCTCAGGGTTCCTTAATCTTTTGAAACAAAAACTACACATCTTATATAGCAGTGCGCTTGTAACATTGGGATTTGCAAGCCTAGGTCTTGGGCATGACTTCTTCTATGCTTTGACTCTCTAAACAACGTGCTTATCACATGCCAGACATGATGCACATTTGGAGTTTTCCTATCAAAATCTAGGTACCAAGTGCTGATGCAGTTTAATGAAGATATAAAGAGAGATGCTCATCGGCTGCTAGGCAAATGTGAGGTTATAGTCTCATTCCCAAGTCCAAACTGTTGATAATGCTGGATTTACATATGGAAGGGAACAAGAGCTCAACATGTGTAGTGGCGGTTCTTTTAAGTGCCATCTCATGATCCTCCAAATCTGGGTGAAAGGTCACCATGTGTACATGTACCAAATATTTTATCCCATGAGTTCAACAGTAAATTCAACTCTTTAGAACATTAGATGTTGTCTGAGATGCACCTTTCTATATTGTTTTAGTATTCTTAAAGTATCGTGGGATACCTAAAAGAAAGGAAAAAAATTCCTAATTTGTCCTCAACTAGTTACTTTTGTTTTATTATACCCCCATTAGAAGTTGGCGACAAAAAAACCTAGTCGTTACCCAGATGTATCATAAACATCCTTGTTATGTATGATAGTTCTAGTTTGCTAATGTTATCAATGTTGTAGCTGCAAAACTACTTGGTGTGAGGCCATGTGGAAAACAATACTCGTTTCCTTACATGAAATTTCAACTAAATCTAGAAAAGAAGTCTAGCATGAGTAGACCAAATCTTCTATTAACCTTAAACTATGCATTCAACAGAAGCTAAGTGCATCCAACTAGATAATGCAAACTAGAGTATCACGAAATTAAGGTAAACTATAACAGTGCAAAAGTTGTAATCCATAAGAAAACGAAAAACTTAAGCAAAAGTAAAAAGAATTGCAGATAAGAAAATAATGGCCGAGCCAAGAGACATATCAAGGACTGCATTTGGTTTGTTCAACCTGAGTCACTGAAACGTGCTAATGATCTGTTCCTGACCATACCAAAAACTGAGAAGGTTGAAAATGGGCAGCTCACATCTTTAATTGAGAAATACATAGACAGCCCCTTAAAGTTGTCAAATCTTTTCAGAGTCTCAGCCAATTGTGCATATTAAACACATTGTGCTGATATGGGATTCTGCATATTCTACCCCTTTCTTTAGTGCATTAAATGACTTTTTATATTCTAGGTTTCATTTTTACTTGAGGTTGGATGTTCCTTGTGTTTTGTGTCACCAGATTCCCATTGGAAATTTCAGAAGCACCATAGACTGCTTCCAACTGATTACTCCCAAGAAAGACAACATTCTTGTTGTTGGATTAGAATTATCATTGACATAAAACATCACACTTTAACATCATTTTTCCTATGACCTTTAACCCTAAAAGTAAAATGAAAACTTCGACCAAGTATTGACAATAATAAATTACTAACCAATCTTTTACAAAATCCAAGGTTACTCTGGCCATCTCAACATGTCTGCTTCTGTATTTGCAACTTCACAAGTGTGACCATTGAAAAATTCAAGATTTATAGCAGACCCATCGAAACTCCATAACCTTGTCAGAACCCTTTTAAGAAAACCATGGAGGGTACCATTAAAAGGGTGGTAAGAAGGATAAGAGCCACAATGACTACTATGAAAGCTGAAGTAATGAATATTCTTGGGGTTCTTTGCGCTGTATTAGAGTATTTCTCAAAGGAAAGTTCCGTTTCAGGGAGATTGTTTAGTGGAAGATTGAAAACGAAAGCAGAGATGGGCATTTCTAACTCTAGAGAAACCATGTCCGCTGAAGTAGCTCTTAAAATTACACGTGTCAACAGACATGGATAATGGTGAAAAGCAATGAGGATCCATCTGCTAAGCTGAAGAAATGGGGTAAATATGATACAAAGGAATAATGGCTAAAGTATTTGGTCAGAAGTCGATATTTAGGGGGGAATTTGAATTTTGGCCAGAAAATGCAATGTAGTTTATGTATCATATAAATCAAAAATAAGAACAAGAGCAGTAAGAAGAAAGAAACAAAAAAAGGAAGCCCCATGGACAACAGCTTCACAGGTTTAGAAGGAATATTCACTTTGAGAGCTCACAAAATGCATTCGGAAATACATCCTGCCACTGTAGACAAGAACATTCAACAACCAGTTGGAATTTAATTCGCACACACACACACAAAAACTAAATAAATAAATAAAATAAAATAAAAATGAGAGAGAGAGAGAGAGAGAGAGAGAGAGAGAGAGAGAGAGAGAGAGGGAGAGCTAGAGGTTAATTTGTAACCTTCAAGTATGATTTTGTCACTAACTTAATGAATCTAGCTAACTTGGTCAATTAGGTACCAGTCACCAATAGACGATTCGAAGTTGGGGCTCGGACGGAACAGAAGAAGCAAGAGTAATGGTATTAATCTGATTTGCATAATACATCGTGTTCTTTCTATTGTCAATTGCTCCGAAGAATCTTAAAACTGTGCTCTTTTGAGGTCATACTTACTTCACATGCAGGTAAACTTAAAGCTGGCCAACATTAATTGAGTTATTTTCTGAAGCTAATGGTCCTTGAAACTATCAGTCAAATTATGCAAAATTCTACCTGTGGTCTTATAAGTGATACTCTTGAGGAGTATCAGCATCAAGCAGCTCTTCATATCCCCAATAGTCATGCAGTACCATCTTTGAGACCCTGTTTAACTGTGATAGAACTCTGTATATTCTCTCACATTGAGAATGTGATCTGTCTCCTGAATAGAAATAATAAACTCTATCTTTTATCTTGATGAAGCTACCGCCTGGCAACTTTTTGACTCCTGTGTCCCTCATGGTTTTTCTTGCTACCCTAGCTTCATTCCACCTACTAAGAGCAGCATATGTATTGGACACCAGGGAATAATTCCCACTATTATGTGGTTCAACTTCAGTTAGATGTTGTAGAGCTTGCATCCCAAGTTCAACATGACCTTGGTTCCTGGCTGCAGCAAGAAGTGATCCCCAAATCGCTGCATTTGCTTCAAACGGCATCGTTTTAACCATATTCATAGCCTCATCAAGACAACCAACACGCCCTAAAAGATCAACCATGCAACCATAGTGTCTGATATCAGGACTAATACCATATTTTTCTTCCATTGTCTTAAAGTAAAATCTGCCTTCCTCCATGAGTCCTGCATGACTACATGCAGACAATACTGCTATTAAGGTGACACTGTTGGGCCTAATTCCAACCATTTCCATCCGAGAAAACATTTCAAGTGCTTCTCTTCCATACCCATTGACAGCCAAGGCAGAAATCACTGTTGACCAAGTAACAACACTCCTAGTTTCCATGCTCTCAAACAAATCTACTGCCTTCTTTACATTGCCCGATTTTGCGTACATATCAATAAGTGCATTGTTAAGAGACACAGTTCTACGTAACCTGTGTTTTATAATATAACTATGGATCCATTCACCCAACTCATGTTCACCCAAGTGGGCACAAGCTGAAAGTGCAGCTAACATTGTTACTTCATCAGGCTTGGCACTAACTTCCACAGTCATCATTTTCCGGAACACACATATAGCCTGAGAAAACTGATTACCCTGAGCATACCCTGCAATCATGGTAGTCCAAGAAACCACATTCTTCTCCAGCATATTATCAAATAGGTACTTGGCGGTGTCCATATCATGAGCCTTAACATAACCTGCTATCATGGCATTCCACAAGCCCACATTTTTGTTGGCCACTTCGTCGAACACCTTGCGTGCATCATAAATGCACCCAAAAGAACAATATATCCGTACAACTGACGTTACTACGTGTACATCATAGTTCAACCCAGTTAAAATAGCTTCACAATGAATTTGCCTACAGGTGCTCAGACAAGTTACAGCATTCAACACAAAAGGGATAGAGTAAGTATCATGATATAAGCCAATCGCTCGTGCTTGTTTGTAAAGGCAAATTGCATCGTTAGATAAATGTTGTTGTCGAGAGAAAATACTGATCAAAGTGTTGTAAAGATATATGTTTGGATTGGATTTGGAAGTGAAAATTGAATATGCATAATTGACAAAGCCAAGGGCGGAACATGTGTGGAAGAATTGGCTGAGAATGAAGTTATCTTGATCTAAAGCACGACGTACCATAAAACCATGAGTTTGATAAATGTGGTTTTCATTGGAACATTTTTTAAGCAGAAGTAAAAATGTGTCTTCTTGTTGAAGACTGGATTTGTGGTAATTGTAATGGGAGTGATTGGAACTGGGTTTTAGTAGACTATGAACAAGTTTTGAGGATGGCCTACAAAATGGCCGCAACATTTGCTTGTAGGAAAAGGTTTATTCTCAAGAATTATATTGCCAAAAAATGTTAAGAATGGGTCTGATATTTCTTGTAGTAAAAACTTAATAGTACATTTTAAATTAGAAGGTACTCTCCTTCTCCCATGTTAGTCCGATACCTTACTAAAAATAACTATCTTGTCCATCGTTTTTGATTAATTTCTATAAGTAACGGACAGCACGCTTAGTCTGTCACTTTCGGTCAAACATTTTTTAAAAGAAAAACACACTAAGCAATGATGTCTGCCGCTTTTATTAAATTAACAGAGAGATCAACTGTGGTTTTTTTCCCATTTTCCTCCTCTTTTCTTTTCTCTAAAAATTTCCAACCACCTGACGCCACCTCCCCCGCCCTTCGTGCTACACCGACCTATCGCAATCGAACCCCCGATCGCACCAGCCTCTTGAAACGATCCCAAAAAGTGCCCGAAAATGTGCCTCTATATGTTCAGAATTTTAAATTCCATATATATCAAAATTCGTGCGTAGTATCGAAAATCCGACTTCATATTCTTATTCAGGGGGTCAAAATTAGGGGGAAAAGAGTCTAACCCGGATTTTAGAGCAATCGAATCACAATTTCAAATTTCCAAAATTTTGATTTCCAGAGACGATCCGCGACAGCACTCCGACGCGCAGCTGTTGCAAACATGTGTTAATTTGGCCTTCGCGACAGGTGTGTATTTTGATTGCCAGTGATTTCTATCTTGGTCCAAGGCTTTTGGGTCTTGCGCCTAAGTGTTCCCAACCGTGTTTGTACCCATACTTAGCCTTTTTTTTGGTAACAAAAGGAAGTACTATTATATATTATAATGCATCAATACATAGTGGCGACACTGGTTCGCTATTGTTACAATCTGAAGGGAAAGTAGTGCAAAACACTTAGCCATATTTTTCACTCCCAAATTCAAGTTCCAAACCATTATCCCAAGCTAAGGTTATCCTTCAAGATTCTTCTTCAAGCTTCAAGTCTCCATCTCCAGTCTTCGTCAAGTTCATCTCCAAGCTAAGGTATGTGG